>JAMKQA010043576.1:0-13720 GCA_024699735.1 Posidonia australis | reverse complement strand
GGGGACTCTTGACCATCCCTCCGCCCTCCTCCAACGGCTCCCCTCGCAGCCGTTTCGATTCCGACCATAAAGGCCTGGTAACCGTCGTATTCAACACGGCCATGAATGGGTGAAACGGTCGTCCGTTTCACCATTCATTTGAAATGGTCTTCAATGACCATTACTAACAACCACCTTCTTCGCTGAAGATATCGGCACGGCTGGGGTTGCCGATGCTCTGGTGGAGCTTGGCATTGCAGAAGGTCTCCTCCAGGCCATTCTCATCACTCGGTGAGCTCCCTCTCCTCCTCTCTCCCTCAAACTCTCTTTCCTGCTCTTCCCTTCTCGGCTTCGCCACGTAGAGTCCGTCGCTCACCTCCACGATAAAGCCAATGCTCCCGTCGGGATTCTGCAACTTTTGAGCTGTCTCCTCGTCTATGCCAAAGGATTCTGACAGGATCCGGGTGTCGAAGCCACTGAAGATGCTTCTGAAGTTCTCGCCGCCATGCCTTCTCCTTGACTGACCCTCCTGGCGGCCCGTCGATTGTCCCTCCTCGCGGCGGCTCATCTGGCTCTCTTGGGGCAGGCTCCCGGCGAGGAGGAAAACCTGCAAGATTCAACTATTCTAAGATATTCTCAAAACCATAACTATGAAAATTGAAGTCAATGTTCATATTGTAGGATTAACAACTGACGAAACTTGCACGTTGGATTTCAATCCTTACCCTTCTGTTGCGGTCGAGCTGGTTAGCGAAGTTGCTAGTGTCAAGGACGACAATGAGGACCAATGGCCTTTCGCCGTTGTTGTAGGCCCATGCGGTGACTCAGGCGGCCAAAGCGATGACATCTCCCTGGCGTAAAGTATGGATTTTCTGGTATTCGTCTCCTTGCTAACCGAGACGTTGGCCACCGTGTCTAAATTGGGATTGATCATAGGACTGGAATGTCTCAGGGCATCCCGGAAGGACAGCTCCACCATATCCCTCTCCTAATCATATACATGTATATATATATATGTAGTCGGTGAACAATAATTAATTACAAGAAATCAAGGCTATCATGGCCTTTTCGTCGTTAAATTATTTTGAAAGGAGATCATGATCTAATTAAGATATATATGATGATGAAAAAAGAAGAAGAAGAAGGAATTCAATGCTACAGTAATAAGCCAATATTAATTGCTCCAGTCACGAAAATATTGACATGTATAAATACACACAAGGAAGACTGAGCTCGCATAACAGAAGAATCACCAAGAAGCCCCTAGAATGGTAGAAATACAAGAGACCATATAATCTTCGTATTCAGATACTCAATACGCCCCCTCAAGCGAGCCAGAAGAGATTGGAGGCGGAGCTTGGAGTAAAACCAATGATGCCAGTCAGCCCGAAGTGCTTTAGTGAAGTCGACGATTAGATCAATGGAAGGAATGTAGGTGAGTTGGATAGATTTGTGGGCAATGAGCTCATGTATGTAATGAAAATCAATTTCAATGTGACGTGTGTGGCCGTGGAAAACTAGGTTATGGCTGAGCAAAATGGCAAAGATGTTATCACAGTGGATTTCTGACGAGTGGCGAAGAGAGATGGAAATCAAGTTCGTCTTGATGGCAAGAACAAGGAAGACATTTTGAAGTGAAAGAGTACCAGAGGAAGAAGGGATAGATGCACTCTCAATGTGAGTGATGGGAAGAAGAGATCTATTACCAACCAAAATCGATAAAGTACCTAAGTATGGTTGAGTATTTGTCAAGTTGGATGCTGAATTGGTCATATACTGAGTAGTGCCAGAGTCGAGACACCAAGATGGTTCAAAAGGACTGCTGTGGCTGAGATTTGTCATGGTGTCGACGGAAGAATGCACCATGTAAGCATGGTTATGACGATCATAACAGGTCCTAGTGGTATGTCCCTATTTCTTACAGATCTAGCAAGAGATAGATAGTTTGATGGATGAAGGAGTAGGTAGCAGAGGTGGTGCAGATTGATTGGGATTGAATGAGTAAGAGTGGTGATGTTGGCTGCCTCTACCGTGCTCCCTACCATGAGAACGTCTCCCTCTACCTCGACTGCAACCTCCATGATGATTGGAAGAAGAAGAAGAGTTGGATGTAGTGGAGGCAATAAGAGTAGTGTCACCAGTGGAAACAAGGGATGGGTTGAGTCTCTAATGAAGAGACGATTCCTAGATAAGGAGAAGCTCAAAGAACTCATCAAATGTTGTAGAGGATCGGAAATTAAGAGAGGTGGTAAAGTTTTCATATTCTTGACCAAGTCCATCTATACTAAAATCAATGAGTTTTGTCTCCGGATTGGGTTGGCCAACAGAGGCCATGGAATCAAAAACGTTTTTTGCATTAAAGATGTAATCATCAATAGTTTGGTCTGATTTCTTCTTAAGGTTTCAAAGTTGATCTCACGTGGAGAGTTTTTAAATGAGATTTTAATGCAAGAACAAATCCTATCTCCAGAAGAGACTAGGCTTCTTGTGAGGTAGTGGAAGGAAGCAAGAAAGACTAGACTACCAACGAAGGACAAGCTAGTCTGTTTTTGTCCAAATAGAGAACAAGGGATTGGGAGAATCATTGATGATGAGAGATGGAGGAAAGAATGTCGGTTCAATGATGTGAACGAAGTCATGGATGGCAAATATATTCCAAAACTGGATGAACCAACAGAGGTAGGTGGTGTGTGTCATGGATTGTGGAAAATGATAGGTAATGTTAAACTGAAGATAAAGAGGTGAGGGGTTGGAAGAAGTGGAGCTGCCAGATGAATGAGACATGAGAGACAAGACAGTAGACGCCATGAGGAGGAGTACCAGAATCGATTTAGACAACTGATACCATGATGAGAAATAACGAAAAAGAACAAGGAATTCAATGCTACAATAATAAGCCAGTATTCATTAGTCTAGTCACGTAAATAGTGACATGTATGTATACACACAAGGAAGGTTGAGCTGGCATAACAGAAGAATCAGCCATAAGCCTCTAGAATGGTAGAAATACAAGAGACTGTATAATCTACAAATCCAGATACTCAATATATGACTCATGTACGTCTCTTTTTGCAAGTACAAGTCATTGCTCACTAGCAATCGGCATGCATGGTCAGCACAAGATTCACGTAAGTAGATCATAAAAACTTAAAACCAAACGATTTGTATTGAAGGTGACATCAAAATGAATGTATATATAACCCTGATGAACATAAATCAGACTGGGGGCGTTGGAGTAGGTCGGAAGGAGAAGGCCTCTGGGCTGAATGGTGTGGCGGGTGGCGGAGACTCTAGCGCAATCGAACTGTTCATCGTTCTCATCCCACATCTCGGAGAATCCAGCCTGGAACTCGAGCCGTCTAGTCTGCCGGAGGGCATCCATCCTCTGGATCTCGCATTCGCCTCGGTCTCGGTACCGGCGGTGTTGGTCAGGGTCACGGTGGTACGCAAGAGAAACAGCAAGCAGGAGAACAAAGCAGACAGTAATGGAAAGAAAGCTCTGTTAGCCATGGCACGTACTTAATTAAGTGCTTTTGCCTAGCTAACTCAGAGGTCCAAGGAAGAAGGTAAGCCTGTCCATGTATTTATAGGCTTGACATGTTGGGTTAGGTTTGGATCCAAGGACAGGTGTTTGAGATGTTCTTCTACATGTAATGCACGTTGCATGGTTAGGGTTGTCACTGACACTTGACGTGCATACATGGAACGGGTGCTGGTGACGGGGCGTCCTGACTTCGGTCGAACCCTGTGGTCATGCAGAAGCTGCTGTCCAAGTAGAAGCTCTCTACTGAGTTTTCTCGTGAAATGGGTCTGAATTTAGATTGTTTGTATGTGCAATAGTCGTCAGTGAAGGATGATAGATCGATGAGTATGGATCAATCATTGCTGCTTTTAGACGTGAAGTTTTCGTTTTGCTGTGATTAAGATCGATGATGAAAAGGACAAGTGTGAGGTCTAATTTTCTCCCTAATCGGTTGAATGTGCTCAAGTTTTCTTAAAAGTGTATGGATTAGTTAGATAGAAACAAAACTTAACCCATGTACCAAAAAGACAATCATTGGACATTTTACTCAAGACGAGGATTACACTTCTCTATATCAATATTAAAGTTGTCTAAACAAAGTTCAAACACAAAGTGCATATGGTTCACACTATATCACTGCAAGAAAACAAAAACGTTAGTATAAACATAATGATAGTCACCTAATGGTTGACTAGTTGTTGATTAAAGTCCGGTCCTTAAATGGTACTGTGATGTTTGTTTTTGTGACCATAAGCGAAAAGCAATCTATTAAGATATATATATATACATAGATATATATATATATATACACACACACACATACACACATAGATATATATATGTATATATGTATGTATGTATGTATGTATATATGTATATATATATATATATATATGTATGTATGTATGTATGTATGTATGTATCTATGTATGTATATATATATATATGTATATGTATATATATATATGCTTGCGTTACATTTTTGGAATCTTAGTTCTTATTTGAGTCTATTGATTCTTCTTCAAGTGGCATTCCTCTCTCACCACTAACAAGTCTTCCTACTACTTAGAGTGATGTTACATCTATGGAGCCACGTGTGTCGCGTCCATTGTAGTTTTATCATCATTGTCAATAGCCACTTCAGTCACCTCTTAATGAGCCAAATCCAGCCTCTACGTCTATCAATCTTCCACCCTTAGACCATCAAGTTCCTATAGCTTTTCGGAAAGATACATATTCCATTACTGCTTATCTTATCTCCACATTTGTTTGCTATAATCATCTTCACCCTTCTTTTCTCCAATTTGCCTTATCCATCTCTACAGAGACAATTCCCAAGAACTACCAAGATACACTCCTTCTACATTAAAAAGCAGCAATAGATGAAGAAATACAAGCATTCATAACTCGTCGAACATTGAACCTGGTTGCTTGCCTTGAAGGAATACAAGTGTAGTTGGCTAAAAGTACGTATTCATTGTCAAGTACAAACCAGATAGGACGGTAGAATGACACAAAGCTTGTCTTGTGGCTTGAGGTTTCACGTAGACATATGGAGTTGATTATACTGAAACATTCTTACCTGTAGCTTGACTTAACTCGATACAGGTACTTCTCTTCATTGCTATTAATTAGTCTTAACAATGATGTCAACTTGATATGAAGAATGCCTTTTCTGTATAGTGATATACTAAGCAAGTATTTATGGACCAACTCTTAAGATATGTTGCTAAGAGGGAGGATCGTGTGTTTCTTCTCAGAAAGGCTTTGTATAGTTTGAAGCAGACTCTACATGCGTGCTTTCAAAATTTTAATACAATTATACTAGGTCAGGGCTTTGTGAAATGTGTTGTTCATTACTCAGTGTAATGCATGATTAAAAGTAAAAAAAATAAATTATAAATATAAAAAAGAAGAGTGATAGTTGTTAAAAAAAGATATGCTTTCTTATGGAATGTCAAAAGTTTATTATTTTCAGTTATTATTTTACATTTAAAATTTTCACTTACGATTGGTATATCAATACAATTAATTGAAATAAATTCCAATAGATCTTCAAAATCCAAGTGACAATTAGGATTAATGAAATGATACCTTTTGGTTTGATATAAATGAAAAGAGTGTTACAAGTTATGCCATATGACTCTCAATACATACTCAACTCATGAAATATTCACCTAAAATCAATAAATACAAAATTGGTATTTTCTAAAGGAGTATTTATAAATAGATGGTAAACCAAACGTATAGAATAAACCATTAGAATAATAATCAAGTACAATTTACAATAAAGATGCATGATAATACAAGAAATATTTAAAAATTAGTTCAAATAAACTAATAGGAGTTATTGAGTTATAAGTAATTTAGAAATCTAAGAAGATTAACATTATCAGTAAATATTGTTGTTGCTTAATGCTAATCCTATTCTCATCTATTTATAATTGAGGTTCTTTTATTATAGTATTAACAAATATAAGTTATGAAAACTCAATCATCTACCAAGTCCATGTATGAAATGATGTTAAGAAGATAAATGAACTAGGCAAAAAGGACAAGAATAAGTAATATTGCTCTTAAATGTAATTAATGAGCAATGCATGCATGTATTTCAATTTTATATATAGGATGACTTTATCTTATATATAGAATCCTAATTTAAAAAGAGACATGAAATTTGTTTCTTTATGGTAATGTCTTTTTTATAAGAGTTTTTGTAATGCCCCATTGTGCCACACAACAGTATAGCCACTACCCAAAGTAAATAATTAAATCTAATTTAACAGAATTAAATAAATAAAATCAAACACCCAGACCTAGTGTGCGACTAGAGTGGCTTTGAAGTAATGCACCAGACAAGACTACACCTCTCACTAAGCACTTGAGACAAAGTAACCAAAAATCACGTGTGAGTGACGGAATGTCACCCAGTACACGCCCCAAATCAACAAGAAAACCAGCAAAAACTTTACATGATTAGGAAAACTCAAGAAAACCATCAACACCGAAAAGCCAACACACGTAATTTGGTAAAAGCAGTAAAATAATTCCATTTCAAAACTTTATTTTCCGTTTTTTCTTTTTTTTTTAAAGAAACTCATGCCTATAAGTAAGTCTTTATGCACAAATCAAGAAAAGCAGCAAAAACTCAGAGTGCATTCCCACCGAAAAGCCAACACAACAAGAAAACCAGCAAAAACTTTACATGGTTAGGAAAACTCAAGAAAACCATCAACACCGAAAAGCCAACACATGTAATTTGGTAAAATCAGTAAAATAATGCCATTTCAAAACTTTATTTTCCTTTTTTCTTTTTTTTATTAAAGAAACTCATGCCCATAAGTAAGTCTTTATGCACAAATCAAGAAAACCATTTTTGCCTAGACATCCAGCCCAAAACACAATTCATTCCATTATTACAAATCACAGGAAACCAAGGCTGAAGACTAGCTCAACCACAAATCTCAATCCATATCTCAAACTGGTCATATCACCCTATCCATGGGCGATCGACCTAGTCACAAGTAGTTGTCGAGGCTTCATCACCAACTACATTGCAATGTCGTCGTGAACGACCCCGCGTAGGAGTTCAACCGCCCCAGCCGTAGCCTCAAAGGCGTACCCTCAATGCTATAAGTACAGAGTGCATTCCCACAACACCCTAGTGCCTGAGCACCTGAGGACTCTAATTCCAGACCCTACCAGCACCGGCATTAAGGGTAGTCCGAGTCTACCATACCTGAGGTCCTATAGTACCACCACAGTCTCGAGACTCCTACCCTACACTGCAACTTGACAACCACAACCAAGGACACGTTCTCGACATTTCTAGAGGTCTCACTACCCTTGTCGACAAGTACTGGTTTAATTGTGGTTCCTACAAATCTCAGAAATCTCTTTTAAAACCTCATGCAATTTTCATTTCAAATCACTTGGCAAAACCAGTTTTTATTCATAAAAATCCTTTATAAATCTCACACATCATTATTCACATTTATTATCTATGGTTCTCAAAACCATTCATTCACATTCTCATTCATTCTATGGTTCATCATACCATGTATTCATCCCTCTCATGGGTCCACATTCATTTCCACATATTCCATGTTTAACAATTTATGGAAAACATTATTAAAACAATCTGTTTACATGAAACATCTCATAATTCATTTCTATGCATTTCACACATCTATCATGCATTTATCTCATTTTATCAGCATTTTACAAAACATTTCTCAATATGGTTTCGGGTTCTGATTTGATATACCGAATAGGGTCCCGATTAACAGAAAATCCCTGATTCAGTCGACCGAAATATTTTGGTACTTCGAATCTTTGTTAGTTTATCAGTTCCCCTACCAAAACGGTTGACCGAATTCGGTCAATCGTCCAAATCAGTGGCTCAGGGGACCCCAACTAGAGCATTTCGACATACCAAATCTATTTCGACATACTGTTTTCTGCGATTGCAGAAAACCTCTCCCAACTTGTCCATCTCATTTCCCCAAAATGGGAGTGAGGGGCGGACCCATCTATTCTACCACATAAATCACAAGTAAAATATGGGGTGTAAAGTTCCAAGTCTACTTCAAAACCCCTCAATCCAATTACAAAATCATTAAGCATGTTGTTCTATAGAAAATCACAAAGACATAGAGCTCATACGAAGTTATTGTAGCATGCAATCGAATTCATCAACCAAATCTCACGAAATCATCATAAAATCTCATGATCCAATCATAAACATGTTATTCAACTCATTTCCCCTATTTTTGCATGATTTCTACATCATTTATGCATAATCTATCACATGAATCCATTAAGCCCTAATCGAGAAATGGAGGAGAGAGGGAAGCATGTACCTTACTCTGGCGATCTCTGCACACCTCCGACGCCCTCCAGTGGTGGCAAGCACGTCCTCCTCTCCACCTGCTCAAGGTTCTCCTCCTCTCCCTTACTCGGCACACCTTTGGTCTCCACCTCCACCCACAAACCCAGCTTCCCCTTCCTTGCGCCATCTCCTCTCCATCTTAACCCCTCTGCCACTGCCATTCCAGAATCCTCGCCGGTCGTCCCTGCCAGCTCCTACCACGACGAGACGAGACGAGCAGGCCTCCACAGTAGGGATCGTAGGCTTGAGGAGAAGAGCTCGTGCCTAGTAAAGGGGGTTGAGTTAGGTTCCTTGATCAAGACCAAATGGGTTTCACCCTCAAGCACAGGTCCCAAGGTACACATACAAACCCACAAGGCCTGAGAAGTCACACAACCAGGGGAAACCAAGAACACAATTACATTAGGAGAGGCCACAACAGCAAACACAACATTTGATTATCTATTAATAAACCATATTCAAATAATACAACAAATTCTATGGTCTTTCATTAAATGGAAAATCAGGCACAGATGTTACAGTTTTTATTTATTCAATGCTTAAAAAACATATGTAAAAAATTTTGATATAAAATTTTTATAGTTAATTATTCAAAAAATATATATATATATAAAGATATTTGTGACATTCAATATAAATTCAATGTCACAAACAAGTAGCATTAATAATTAAGGTTTTCTTATTATAACATTAACAAATATAAGTTATGGAAACTCAAGAGTCTAACAAGATCATGTATGAAATAATATTAAGAGGTAGAATGAATAGACTAAAGAGGACGTGAATAAGTAATAGCTGAAACAATTGAACTTTCCAAAATTTACTTTACTTGCTTAATTTTATAGTTGATTGTTCAAAACCAATAAGATATATATAAAAATGTTTATGGTATTGAATATAAATTTTGTACATGCATTTAGCTAAGTTAAGAAGTGTATTATTGCAAATCTTTAATTGACATTACTTAGGTGACATACCTGTCCATTCTTCTCAGAGTGATAATTAGTGATATTGTCGCAATTACTATTGAATATATAAGATTTAGCTACATAATAATTATATTCATCAATTGGTTTATTGCTAGGATTAAACTTATTAAATCAAAATTCTTAGTGATTAAAATATATAGGTTAATCCAAATTATATTTATAAGACATAAGATGATTTTACCTTATATATAGGATCATAATCGAAAAGAAATATGAAAATTACTTCTTTATGGTAAATAAAATATAAATAAAAAATGTTATCATTTTTGTAAGAGTTTTTATTTTTTGCAGTACCTAAAAAACAAATGTAAAAAATTTGATATGAAATTTTTATAGTTGATTGTCCAAAATGAAAAAGATATATCAAAAATTATTTGTGACATTGAATATAAATTCTACACATACATTCAATAATATTGATAAGTGCATTACTATAAATCTTTACTTCTCATCACTTAACTAGGTGGCATGCCTCTTTTTCCTTCTCAAAGTGACAATTAGTAATATTATCACAATTATTACTAAATATATAGGATTTAGCTACATAATAATTATATTCATCAATTGGTTCATTAAGATCCTTAGTGATTGAAATGTATATAATAATTCAAATTATATATATGAAATATAGGATGATATTACCTTATATATAGGATCATGATCTAAAAAAAGATATGAAATTTATTTCTTTATGTTAAATAAAATATAAATAATCAAACGTTATCTTTTTATAAGAGTTTTTTTTTGCAATACTTAAAAACAAATGTTAAAAATTTAATATGAAATTTCTCTAGTTAATTGTCTAAAACAAAAAAGACATACCAAAAGATGTTTATGGCATTACATATAAATTCTGTACATGCATTTAATAACATTAATAAGTGTATTATTACAAATCTTTAATGGTCATTGCTTAAGTGGCATGTCTCTCCTTCCTTCTCAAAGTGGCAATTACTAATATAGTATAGATATAGATATAGATATAGATATGTGGTTAAGTTTTCTCTAAATTTTGAATTTTATAACAACTTTATCAAAGGTCCTCAGTTTAAGTTGTTTTCTATCATTAAATTTAAATGTTTTAGCAATGGTAAAAACAATTCAAAGATGTACGAAATTAGAGTATATTATAAGTCATAGAATGGATTATATGGTTGTACTTTAAGGTTTTCTTTTCTTTGAAATTATAGAACCCAAATAGTTGCGAAGATATTGTGAGCTACATGTGATTAAATTTCTATTGCAATCTTATTATCCTAAACTCTTCATCCAAATGTTCCAAGTTTTAGTAAATTTCATCTAAAATTGATAGCATCAAGTAATGGTAAAACAAAATCAAATATTATGAAATTAGAAAATATTATAGAGTGTAAAATGGATAAAAAAGTACAATATTATTGTATTACTAAGTGTTAAAAATTTAGAAATAGTGTATATACTATTAAACAACTTTACGAAATAAAGACATATTCGTAGTAGATATGTAACGACCCCAGCCGTTATCACCAAATCTAATAGCGCAATTAAAAATTAAACATAATTATATGCTAATCTTACAGAATAATTAATGGCTACCTAAAGGCATCTAAACTACCAAGAACTTGTAGTGTGCTGCTAGTGACCCTAGCTATATGCACTAGTAAAACACTACTAACCACCTGCACCTGCAACTGAAAACACTAGAAATACACGTGAGTGACAAGAAAGTCACCCAACACACCCCACGAAAAATCGTAAGGAAACTAGGAAAAACCAACGATATGAAACCTCATTGAATTTTAAAACAATTTTTAAAACAATTTTAATTCTTTTCAAAACTACTAGAAAGCTTACATATAGCAAAAACAGGCCTTATTGGCCAAAACCCGTAGAAATATGCATAAGAAAACTAAAACCACACAAGGTGTCAAATTGCTCGGTGTCAAGCAACCAACTCTGGCCACAAGCAAACTACCCAAGAATCTGCACTACCACAAACAACCACCCTGTGGAAGTGTCTGTTGATCGTCGTATGGGGGCTCAGGCGAGGTGGATTTAACCAAGAAACGAGGTAGGTTTTTCTCGATGATTTTTCCTTCATTTTCCCATCTATTTATAGTGGAGCTTCAACGTCTCTACCTCCCTTTGCCCTAGTAACAACTCCCTGATTTATGCTGGCCAATAACTCCGACGAATCAAAGCTATCAAACCACGACCGTTTTCTCCTTTGACTGTAACGGACGATGGTCTTCATGACCACCTGTCAACATCTCCCACTTGGCGATGAAAACCACATACAAGTCCCATGCAAGGAGATGTAAATCTTCCACTTCCACTATTTGCGTAGTGTATAACTTCAATTTCTACTTCCACTATTCATGAGAATGTCCTTTACTTCCACTTTCACTATTCGTGAAGTGTATCAATTCTCACTATTCATGAGAATGTTTTTCATTTCCATTATCTATGGAAATGTTCCTTAATCTCATTAAGTTCACAAACTTAATGAATTTTTCTGCTGTAATTCCCTTTGTCATAGGATCAGCAATCATATCTGATGTGGGTATGTAACTCAGTTTTATTTCCCCATTTTTCACAATATCACAAATATAGTGATAATGTATATTAATGTGTTGTCCTCTTGTATTTGCACCAGTATGTACAAGACTTATTGCCGCTTGGTTATCACAATACATTTCTATTGGATCATTTATTAAGTTGAAATTTAAATCATTTATAAATCTCCTGATCCAAACAGCATGCGATGTAGCTGCACTACAGGCAACATATTCAGCTTCCTGTGTGTATTTGGCTACACATCCTTGCTTTTTACTTCCCCAAGATACAGCTGCACCTCTAAAGATGAATACATGTCCCAAACTAGACTTTTCATCATCTTTGTCACCATCCAGATCAGCATCTGTATAACCAAGCAATTCAAGCTCATCCGCTTGATAAGTCAACTTATGATGCAAAGTTCCTTTCACATATTTCATTATTCTTTTTACAGCTTCCCAATGTTTTGTTCCGGGATTACTTTGATACCTGCTGATAACACTTACAACATATGCCAAGTCTGGTCGTGTACACAACATAGCGTACATTAAACTTCCAACCACTTGGGCATAAGGTTCTTTCCCCTTTCCAGGACATTAGTCCTTACTTAATCTTTTCCCAAAAGCATATTGTGTAGGGGCTGACGAGTAATTTTCCATTCCAAACCTTTTCAACACTGTACGTAAGTATCTTTCCTGATTTATACTCAGTATTCCAGATCTCCAATCTCTAAGGATCTGTATTCTAATAACATAAGATGCTTCTCCCATGTCCTTCATCTCGAACCTTTTGCTAAGTTCTTCCTTTGTGTTGTTCAACATGTCAGTATCATTTCCAGCAAGCAAGATATCATCCACATACAAGGATAATATAATAAACTTGCTCCCACTTTTCTTGACATATACACAATAGTCTAATCTGTTTGAAATAAATCTCATTTTGACAATTACATCATGAAACTTATGATACCATTGTTTAGAAGCTTGTTTCAAACCATATATTGACTTATTTAATTTGCATACTTTGTCTTCCTGTCCTTTTACTGATATCCCTCAAGCTGTGACATGTAAATTTCTTCCTGCAAATCACCATTTAGAAATGCAGTCTTTACATCTATTTGATGTAATTTCAAATCTAAATGTGCAACGATAGCCAATATAATCCTTATAGATGCAAACTTAGCTACAAGAGAATATGTTTCTTGATAATAAATTCCCGGTTTTTGTGTATAATCTTTAGCAACTAACTGGGCCTTATACTTATCAATAGACCCATCAACCTTTAGCTTTTTTCTAAATATCCACTTGCATCCTATAGCCTTTCTATTATTAGGTAAATCACATAATTCCCATACATTGTTCTTTTCCATTGAATCAATTTCATCATTCATGGCCTCAAGCCATAAATCCTTTTCCTTTGATTCAATAACATCTCTGTATTTCATGGATTCCATGTGATTTTCCTCTATATCCGCTATTAAGCATGAAGACTCACAAGAATACAAGTGATAATCATTTATCCAAGCAAGTTGAGTCCTTATTCTTTTATTGCTAATAGGCTCTACCGGTTCAATTCCATCTTGAGTTTGTTCATTTTGATCTATTATTCCATCATTTCCATTTACAGGCTCATTTTGGTTTTCTCCTTTATTTTCCATAGGTTCATTCATGTTTTCCATATTTTGTTCCTCCTCAATCATAGGGTCATGTTCCGAGATTTCATTGAAATAGTTATCTCCCACTACAAGCAGTGGTTCTATTTCATTTTCATTCTCTTCCTTTTCTTTTAAATTTTCAAGAAAAG
>JAMKQA010043575.1:0-17792 GCA_024699735.1 Posidonia australis | reverse complement strand
GCATTTTCTACCAATTTCATGCTCTCTATTGCAAGGAGTGGAGATGCGTACCTGAGAAATGCTTCTGGCGATTCTCGACCGACTCCGGCGAACTCCGGTGCAACCACAGCCACGAGGCACTCCACGCGAGCTCCGCGCACCACCACGAGCAACCACAGCCCTCCGCTTCACTCCCTCGACCTCTTCCTCTCTCTCTGTCGGCGCGCGCTCAAAAGGGGATACAGGGAAACAGAGGGGGTGGAGAGACGAGTGGAAAGGAAGAAGGGGAAGGAAGGAGAAAGAGAACTGAGGAGGAAAGGAAAGAAAGTGGAGGAGGAGGAGTAGCGTCGCCGACAAGGAAGGGAAAGGAAGAAGAAGGAAGGAAAGAAAGCAACGGATGGCGAGGAGAAGTGCAGTACGGTGTAGCTTATAAAGCCTACGCCTGGAGTAGTTGGAAACGTGCCCACCTGCGCGTCTCAATCACCGGCACAGCACAGCAACCAACCACCAACGAGGCCAACTGCCAGCCTCAATCACCAGTCCACACCCAAGTGGGCCCCACAAGCACAGTGCCACAACGCACAGTGCCAAACCACACACAGAGACACGCAAATAGAAGCCAGCCCACGAGGTCCAAGTCCAAAAGCACAAAACCACACAATGGACTTCGGAACAGTAACATCTGTCCAGGAAATAAAATTCATAAAATGTAAATAATTATAAAATGAATTTTACAGATGTTACAGATGACTTAGAAAAGATATAAGTGAGAAGGCTTTAAGAACTGAGCAAATGTCCAATGACCTAGATTAACAACATTTACAAACAAGAAATCTAAGGAAGCACTTGAATGAGAGATGCTTTGCCAATCACTATCTTCAATATGAGTTGTGTGGCAATCAAGGTTTTAAATGTCGGTTTTGTATCGATCTTCAATAAATTAAAAAAAAGATACATGTTAGTATGTCAGTATCTTGTCAATGGAAAGACAATAAAAGAAAATCCACAATAATTTAGAAAACTTCCATATCGATATCATGTCGAAGTCGTGTTGGTAAATTGAGAGTAAGGCATGTGTCGCTGAATTTCGGCAATACACGTCGACATTGGGTATTATGGGGGCAGTATGAATTTCAGAATTCTAAATATGTGTTTACAACTTCACATGTATCAGGTAAAATCTGAAATACTCAATTAATCCTATTTTTAATTACTTATACTTTTTATGATGATCAATGGAAGGAATAAACTAAATACACATCATTTTATGGAATATTATCTGTTTTGTTTCCTGTAATTGAATTGTTCTATTACTGTGTCTTTATTATTTCCATAATTCCATCGTATGCGATGTTTTCACTGTAACATATTTTATCTGCTTATTACTTAGGAAACTGGGATACGTTGGAGGCTGTACCTAAAGCTAATGGCCTGGATACACGACAAGAGCTAATTAAATTTTATAAGGAACTTTATTCAGCAAATATTATGCACCTTGTTGTATATGGAAAAGGTAGTAAATCTCTTCTTTGGGCATATTAGTGTTGTTTTCATGCCAGCTGTCTTGAATCTGCTGCTTACTGTTCTAGGAAGTCTTGATGAAATTCAGAATCTTGTGGAAGAAAAGTTCATTGATGTTCCAAACACAGGACGGACCTATTTTCATGTTCAGGGTCAGCCATGCACATCTGAACATGTCAAGGTAATGGAGAGACTAGATGTCATCAAATTTGTCTATGTTGGATCATGAACTTCTACACCAGATACTGGATGTTGAATTCTGTCCTTTTTTTTTTTAAATTTTCCTCACTCATTTCTTATGTTTCATGTCTCTAGATTCTCGTCAAGAGTGTTCCAATAAAGCAAGGTCATAAACTGAGAGTCATATGGCCAATTACACCTAGCATAAAGAATTACAAGGCAGGGCCTTGTTTGTACCTTGGCCACGTTATTGGGCATGAAGGAGAGGGGTCACTGTATTTTATTTTGAAGACATTAGGTAAGCTCAGTAAAAATCTCTAATATTCACATTTACAGATCAACAACCTTGATAGAAGTTTATTTAAGAAATCTAGCATAATTTTTATTCTGTTTTTGTGTAAGTTTCAATTTCTCTCCTCTTAGGATTTAGGGTATGGAGAGTGTTGCCTCATGCTATCTGGTGGACCCGATGGCTTGAGAGAAACCATTGAATCTTTCGAGGAAAGTGACTCACTCTTCAGGATATTTGAGGAAAAGTTTTATCTTCTGGCTTGGATTGGTGTTTTGCTGTGGGTGCTGCTGAGGAATCTGACATGTTTATTTCTGATTGGCTATATGGCCTATTGTTGATTTAGTCATTTTTCTTGTACTTGCTTTTATTTTGTTGCTGTTGGATTATTTTCTTGATAAGCCTTCTTTTTTGTATTTTCCCTTCAATTTCTTAATAAAATTCCTTTGCTTACCTCTAAAAAAAGACTTCCTTGTTGGCTCATGAACATATTAGGTATCTGTTAATTGTAATCATGCTATCAATGATATTGTTTAACTAATAAGCATCCAAGATCACACTGTTGGGAGACCTGTATTTTACGAGGAGAGAGGATGGTGGGGAGAGGAAGTGTCAGGCGACCAGGAGAGTGGGTTTCTGTGGGTGATCAGAGAAGAGGTGGAGGAGCACGCCGGAGCTTCCCGAAAGGTGGGTGTGAGTGTGGGCAGGGACCTTTGTCTCAAGTGTTTTGAATGTGGACATTGGCAGAGGGAGTGTTGAAATGCATGGGTTATTCAGAAATGTGGTGGAATGGGTCACTCAGAAGTGAGGTGCATGGCACATCAGGAGACATTTCAGGCTGCTAGGCAAGCCAGAGTGATGTCTACTCAGTGGAGCAAGGTCAATGACTAGAAAGGCATTCGCAAGGCCCTGACGGGTAAAACAAATCACAACCCACCAGCATGCTGTAATTCCAGCAAACACAGTTTCAGCAATGGCGTTCATCCTCAACTCTTTATTTCACATTCAGTGCATGTAGAGGAAATGAAGGTGGAACTTGAGGATGCGGTGGTGATAACTAGGAGCGGAGGAATTGGGTGGGAGGATATAAGGATCTCATGGACCAGCCATGGTGTGCAGCTCCACTGGTTGATTATGGAGACAACAAGTGTTTGGTCATTTTGCCGAATGCTTCGAAACAATGTGAGGCACTCCGGAGTGTTCAAGATGCAAGAATAGAGATTGCAGCGTGGTCCATTTACAGTGATGCTTCAACTGGTTGAGGAAAGGGGATTGCTATCAATGGGATTCCAGTACATGCAAGAGGTGCGGATGGTCTGTTCCGAATCTGCTCATCCTTTGGATTATACAAAGGTTGCTCTGTAGCTCTGGTGGGAAGCTCAGACATCTGTTTTGAACTTGCACTAGTTGAGACAATGATAGAGAAGATTCCTACATCGATGTCTATCATCCTTGGTGCAATACTTTTTGAGATTTCTTGCACCATAGCTGGAGAACTTGAGGGACCTAATGGGGAAACTAGATTGCTGAAGAATAGACTGATACATGGGCATAGAATTAACCATCGATTTCGTGTTGAACTTCGGTTCAACAAAAATAAGAAATATATCGGACATCGGTGGAAATGTCGATGGAAACGTGGTAAATTTACGAAAGTTCATGGAAATGGATAAAAAACATTGAATTTTGATTTGAAACTTTAGAATAAGCTGAAGTAAGTAATAATCTACATCTTAGACTACTTAGATCAACTTCTTCAATATGTATTACATTTAAATACACTAAATGAACTTAATACAAATATCTTGAAGCATAAATAATACATATTACTTAGATCAACTTCTTCAATATGTATTACATTTAAATACACTGGATGAACTTAATATAAATATCTTGAAGCATAAATAATACGTAAAAATGATTAATAAATGTTTAAAAATAAAAGTGCTTATAAAAGTTACCTCATATATGCTTAACATTTTACTATTTTTTATTTAATTATGAATTTTACTGCTTTTTAATGATTTTATAGAGTTATTAGGTTAGATCTATGTAATATCAAATTATTAACATCAAAACACAGAAAAAATCCTAAGACCTATGTATTATTACGTTAGATCTATGTAATATCTGGATATTAACATCAAAATACAAAAAAAACATAAAAAAGCCTAAGATGTATATATTATTAGGTTAAATCTATGTAATAACAAGTTATTAACATCAAAATACAAAAAAAAACATGGAAAAACCTAAAATCTATGTTTTATTAAGTTAGGTCTAATTTTATTACGATAGATCTAAGATGTAGATCTACATGAAAAGTTCAAAATACAAACACAAAAAATGAAAAAAACCAAGATTTTATATAAAAATTAAGTGTTATATCTTAAGAAGGAATAAAATTTAAGAGCAATTAAGGAGAAAAGGCTTTTTAAGTTTGTTGCAATCCACTAGATTGTGAAGGAGTAGAAGAGATACACAGGAAGTCAGGAACTCATAAAAGATAAAAAGCAAATGAAAAGGAACTCTTGTGCAAGTTCGTAGGTTTAATGGACATGTTGGTTGACATTGTTCAAATTCAATGTAAAAAACACACCGTGTTGACCGACACTCATCGACATGTGTCGAAGTTTGGCTCCGACATATGGTATTTTCCGATTTACACTTGTGCGACACGTGTCGGCGAAATATTGCCGACATGTGTTGATGTTTAATTCTATGTACATGGGTTAATGAGGCAAGATGGCTGAGGAAGAAGAAGAAGAGTTCAAACTAGCCTAAATTGGTGGACTTGGTGGATCTTGATGGAATAGATGGGGAGGTGGCTAATTATGATGCCACCAGGCACAAAAAATATGTCTCTACTTCCAATGTTGGGTTTTCAATTGAAGAACATGGAATGCCGCACACAAACCCGTCTCAGGTTGCAAGTTCACCATTTAATCAAACTTCTGGGCCTAAAGTCTCATTCAGTTTCAACAGAAATGTTTTTCTTGTAGGCCCAATCCAGTTTTGGATGGTAAATTTTATGTCTGAAGCATGTGAACTGCATGCCCCATCGTCTCCTCTAAACAGACTTCAGGCCTACTGTAATGTTGGGTTCTTGATGGAACTCCAGGGGTTGGCAACGACATCATAGGGGTCTTTGTGGCTCGCAGTTGTGGGAGGTGAAACAAATGTTCCAGATTCGCGTTATTCAACCAGTCCTCTAATGAAAGGAGAGCAAAACAATGTAGACGGTCAGGGAAAGGAGAGCAACAATGGAGGACTTCTCCCTTGTGTATAGTAGAAGAAAGAGGAAACTATATCAAGTTTTGGACAATGAGGAGGTACAACCTTGGTGGGATGATGGTCAAATTATATATAAAGAAATGAATTGGATCTAGCTCTTGAGAATCATCTCATGGAGGTTTGTGGGGCTCTTTTCTCAATTCCGTGGTGTTATTAATGAGGCAGGGGATACAAAGTTAGTCTCCCTCGTATGTTATGGAGTGGGTTGGGTTATTGAGGTTAGTTATGAAGATTCTTTTTTGAAATGTACGTGGTTTGGGTTGCAAGTCGAAAAGATGTGTGGTGCAAAATCTGATGAGTGTAAAGCCTAATATCTTGTGCTTTCAAGAAACAAAGTTTGAAGTCTTTGTTTGGGATGGATCGATGTTTGATATGGTATTCTATTTTGTCTCAATGTTTTAAATGTCGGTTTTTGTGTTGAACTTCGATAAGTTGAAAAATAGATACGTGTCGGGAAAATGTCGATATCGTGTCGATAAAAATACAGTAAAAAAAAGCTACATTTGTTTAAAAAACTTCCATGTTGATATCATATCAAAGTTGTGTCGGTAAATTGAAAATAAGACGTGTTGGTAAAATTTCAAAGAACATTTGGTACTATGTTCTACCTTGACTTTTGGAATATTAGTTATTTTGAAGCTCAAAAGTGCTGACATCCAATTTGGAGTGATGAATGACTATTTTCCTTGTGAATAGAGTTGACGAAACTTTCTGTGGGAAGAGTTGAAAGTAATGGACTAATGTGGGGTGGAGAAGATTGTAATTGAGGGTAACTTCAACATCACTCAATTCTCAATTGAACGTAATGGTGAGTCTTCTCAACTTCTCAAGTTGCAAGGGGCATGACAAAGTTTAATGACTAGATCTTAGATGTTAGTTGGATTGACCTTCCTATGGTTGACTGCTAATTCACTTGGTCCAACCTACATTAATCCATGTCCTTGGCAATGATTGATCGTGTGTTGATTTCTGGTGCGTGCGATGGTTTGTGGTTGGATACTTGTGTGTCTTGTCTCAGCCAACCAACTTCTGATCACCTCCCTCTCCTTATTTTCTCAGTGGAGGAGATTTATTAGGACCTTCAACCCTTTCATTTTGAATCAATGTGTCTTGAAATAGAAGTTTTTGATGGACTTCTTTGGGGTTGATGGCACTAAACTGGTAAAAAGGGGAAATGTAAGTTCAAAAATGCTTGAGGTTCGACAAAGTGTAAAGTGTCTGTGCACAAAGTTAAAATGGATCAAAGAAACTTTGAAAAGTTGGGCTAGAAAGGAAGTTGGTGGGGTTGGGATCCAAGCTTGGAGGTTGCAGTCACTAGTCTAGACCCTTAATGAAAAGGAGGAGATTGGAGGTGTAGCTAGAGGAGGATAGGACTTCAAGAGCTGAGCTAAAAGTTGGATTAGAGGATTGCCTTAAGGGAGATAAAATCACTTAAAGACAATGATCAAGGGCGTTGTGCCTTAGGGGGGGGGGGACTTTAGGCCAATCAACCTCCATAATGGGTTTGCAAAATTTCCGCAAAGTGTCCTATAGAGCGACTCAAGCCTTTATTGGTTGAGTTAATTGGTCCCCATCATACTACTTTCATTTGTGGTTGGCAAATTCTTGATGGTTTTTTGGTTGCTCATAAGTGTATTGAGTTAAGATCTTGTCAAGCTACTTGGATTGATTTTTAAGTTGGACCTTGAGAAGACTTTTGATACTGTTAGCTAGGATAAGGTGATGGCCTATATGAGTTCTATAGTCAAGTGGAGAGAGTGGGTAGGCTATTGTGTTAGTTTGGCTAGGTTTTCCTTTTTGGTTATTGATTGTCCTAAGGGTTTTTTTGGTTGTGGTAGAAGGTTCTGCATGAGAGATCCTCTTTCACCATCTCCTTTTTCTCTGGTTGTGGAAGTTTTTGAATGTTTGTGTCTTAAAGCAGAGTCAACAGGTTTCTTCAGGCATTTTCGTCTTCCATGCTAAGTGCTTTGTACCTCTTCTTTAGTATGTTGATGACACTTTGGTTTTTTGTAGGGCTTCTGTAGAGGAAGTCAAGGTATCACTTTTGTCTTGGGGTGTTTTAAGGTCATCTTTAGGTTAAAGGTCAACTTCAAGAAGTCAACTGTGATTGGGGTTGGTGTTTATCCTAATTTTATCTCTTGGGTGGCTGTGTTGCTTGGGTGTTTTGTTAAGTGCTTCCCGTTATTTAGGTCTTCCCCTATTTGGTACTTGAATTAGAGGACTTGATTGGAATTCTATTGTTGAACGATTTGAGAGTCGTCTTACGGGGTGGAAGGGTAGGGTCCTATCCTTTGGGGGGTAGTTATCTTTACCTATTTATTTCCTTCCCATCTTTCAGATCCCAGTTGTTGTGGCAAGAAAGTTGAAGAGCATTTCTTTAGAAGGGTGGACAGTGATCTTGTGGTGGTGGCTTCCCAATGGTTGCCTGGCACAAGATTTGCCATCTTAAAGTGGAAGGAGGTTTAGACATCCATGATTTTCGGTCTTTCAATCTTACCTTTCCTGGGAAGTGGATTTGACACCTAGGGGGAATCTTCTGTTGGTAAGGCATGTCCTACTTCACTTTGAATGCAAGTGATTGTTGGATAATGGTATAAGGTGGGTTGGGTAGGCTATCATGTGAGGAGGGTTTCTCCTGTGTGGGGTGGCATTTTAGAGGCTGAGCCTATTGTGGAGAGTGGGGTGAGGTTGAGGGTAAGGTGTGGTGATTGGATTAGATTCTGCCTTCCTTTGAGACTTTTATTCCCTAGTTTGTTTTGCTTTCTGTTCAGCATGTTGCTAGTATAAGAGTGTTTTGTGCAGCAGTGTGATAGGGTTGTCTAAGACTTCAGATTTACGAGAGATTTCACAGATAGGAAAGCCTCGGATCTTGTTTCACTGCTTACTTTGCTTGAAAATGTACATTCAAATTGCTTATCTAATTCATATGATTCTCATACCTGGATTTAGGTCAAGGATGGGAACTTTTCAGTGACATCTCTATTCTCTAGCACAGGTGTCACTGGAGGTGTTCGGATTGGGTGTCACTCTTGGATATAGAATAACAAAGTGCCTTCGAAGATTCAGTGCTTTGCTTGGCAGGTTCTACGTAGAGGAGTTTTGACAGACAACTTTACAGAGAGGGGTTTTCACTTAGCTAGTTGGTGTGTTTTGTGCGGTGTAGCCTAGGACCTTCGCCATTTCCTATGGGATTGTAAGTTAGTATGTGGTTGGTGGTGTTCCTTGCTAGGGAGGGACTTTGCTGACTGGGCTTGTGCTGGATCAATTGGACCTTTTGAGAGCCTTGGGGTATCAAAGGAAGGTGAACCAGCCACAGTAAAGGGGTTTGGAGAGCACTTGCTCATGCAATCTGGTTGACAAGATGGATTGACAGAAACCATTGAATCTCTCGGGGAAAGCGGCTTGCACCTAAGGATATTGGGGATAAGATTATTTCCTCCATTTTGGTATACCGTCCAATTGTAGGTGCCTCTGCGGTTTCTGATATGTTTGTTCGGATTGGCTTCAAGGCTTTTTGTTTGTGTAGCTATGTTCACTATTTTTACTTTTTGTTTGGCTTATAAGATAAGCCTCCTTTTGGACCCTCTAAATTATTTTCAATAAATTCTTTATGGCTACCACTCAAAAAAAAAACCAATAAGCAGTCAGTTGTTTATATTGGCTTTCAACACCATCTTTCACTCATCATGAGTTAATGATATCCTAATATTGCAGGTTGGGCATTGAGCTTGACTGCTGGGGAAGGAGAATGGAGCAATGACTATTCTTTCTTTTCTGTAGTGATAGAACTCACTGAGATGGGACATGGTCAGTTATTTTTGAATGCTTATATCCCCAACCCTCTCGTATATTGGATCTGTATTTACCACATAAAATTTAACACAATATTACCTCTATAAAATATTTGGAGACAGTAATCTGTCTGTGAACTTCTAACCTTATGCCACATAAATTGTTACAGACCATGTAGAGGATATTGTTGGGTTATTGTTCAAGTACATTCTTCTCTTACAAAGTTCTGGGATTGCCCAATGGATTTTCGATGAGGTACTACAATCTCAACTTTGCAGTCAATTTATTATATGTTTTGAGTCCATTTGATTTATTTTTCTATCCCAAATTCTGGTATTGAACATTGGATTGTTTACGAGTAACTAAAAAAATCTCTGCTACACAGTCAATTTGTTGTTCTTTTTTAGCTCATATTTGTTCGCTTTTGAGAATAATAACTACCTATGTACTTCATATGAAATGAGCGAACTGGCTTCCTGTCATGTTTTTATAATCGAAACTAGATGTATGTACATGGTTAAATGGTCTCTTCGCCATCTTTGTATGACTTCACTTTTTTGAATTTAATTTTCAAGTAGATATTATCTAAAATTTTCGAAGTCAAAACTTCCATAGTTGGAGTGAAAGGTTCTTAACAAAACAACAATGCATCATCTGACATGTTGAAGGTGATTAATGAAATGACCTTCCGTGCCAATTTCCCATTTTTGCACCAACCATCTTGAAAAGCCCTTAAGCATTTCGAGGAAAGCACATGAACAACTAGATTGAATAACAAAGGCAACAAAGGAACCCCTTCCTGAAATCCCTTTTCACGGTGAAGGAAACCAAAAGACCTCTCATCAACGAGCACAAAAACAAAGCCAGTGCAATCACATTCCATGTCCACTTGATCTAGCTAGGAATGAACCTATGGAACTGCATACACTGCCAAAGAAATTTCCAGTTGAAATTATTGAATACTTTCGAAATATCTAGTTTACATAACAAACCAAATAACGAATATTCATTAACACATTCTTGAGCCACTGCAAAAGCCTTGATCAAGTTTCTTCCCTTCATAAAAACAGATGGATTCTCTATGAACAAAATACCCTAGAATTGTCACAGACACCAGGATCTTTTAGAAAAATGCAAAATGTGTAGGTCTAGGGCTTCAACCTTGACCAACCCTCTTTTGTTATCCGAATGCAAAACGTGGAGGTCTAGGGCTTCAACCTTGACCAACCCTCTTTTGTTATCCGATCCTTCAACAATGCAAGGTTGATTGCTTGACATAGCCTATAATCAACTACCCTTGCCTTTGGCTACAGGCTTTTCCATCTCCAGCACTGATATTGTAACTAAGCAAAGGCCGGAATCCAAAAGTGACCTCATTTAGAGCAAAATAGGACAGTAAGGGAGATGACCTCCTTTCTTGGCCAATGAGTGGAGCTCTCTGTAGCACCACGGTTTCTTTTTCTCCAAATTTTTGTAGATGCCCCTGCATACCTGCACATTATTGCCACTAGTTACTTTAAAACTGCTTCAAAAATCATGATTCCTTTCTTCTCCATCACACAGATCCAACTGCAACTCTACCTCTTACATCCACCAGTAAGGATGGCATTGCCTTCCTTGGCAGAGCCTGCGATGGTCGAAACTTCACAGCCTATACATATATATCCTTTTTTCTCAACATTGTGTGTCTCTATTTTTCAATCAGCAAACTAGGTATTGCTATGAGCAACTGCAGCATTAGAAGCATAGAAATGATTTTATTGTTCAATCATTTTGCTATTTAGTGACTTCTATATTCTCTAAGTATTTGCTCAAATTGGTTGGTATGCTGCCATCATCTTGCAGGTGTTATGCATCCATTTCCTATTTAGTCTGAAAGAAAGCTTTCACTCAAAATGATGTGTAAATGGTTAACTAGTGTATCATATATCTAAAATGCTTTCCATGATTGTCCTGGATATAGTGAATTCTTTTAGGGATATTCTCACTTGTTATTTTATCATTTAACGTATTCTTTCTGACCTACAAATTTCTGATGTTCTTTGGAACTTGATATTTGTTGATTGGCAATGAAGTTTGAAATATTTTTTATTTTATAGCTGTTTGGTGAAAATTACACTATGAGTGGCACAGTTTTTTCTACATCATATGCTTATAGTGAGTCTAACAGTGTAAATTCTTTTGTTAATGAAGCTTGTGGCTGTCTGTGAGATTGGTTTCCATTATAAAGACAAGATTCGTCCAATTGACTACGTCTCCGACATTGCATCAAATATGCAGGCAAGTCATTTGAATTCACTGAATATCACAGATTTGCAGAGCTATTTTACTTCTATGTTTTAGTATTGTGATTGTGTTCAGCACTACCTACTGCAGTAATCTTGTACCTTTTTTGTTTAATTTTCGTAATTTCAGCATTGTGTTTAATGTCAGTATTGTTTTTTGAAGTTGTTCTGAATTCTGATATATTGATTACTCATTCTTCAATTAACATTGAAGTATCAATGCAATTTTTCTATACATCATTGTTGAAAAATCAGGATTTTGCCAGAAAATTGATAATGAGCAAAATATTTGTAAATGAAATTATAATTTTCTGCAAATAATTTAGGACATCCCTTTGTAAAATGGGGAGGAATAGCTGGAGGTTGTTCTCCACTCAGTATTTTGTGATGTCTCCTTCTACAGCAGGAAAGGAGGTTGTAGTGGAGGATATTTTTGAAGGTTTGTGTGGTGATGGAAATTCTTTCCTTAGTTTTTGTCACGACCCAAACTGACAGTGGCAAAAGCCAAACTTCACAAATTATTTAGTAGTATAATTAAAGATGTGTTAGGTAAAAATTTTGAGTGTCCGGAATTAGCTAGGATTAATATTCTAGCACAAAAGGTAAGTTCAGAATCTTGATTTTTCTTGTACCATAGCACATCTAGAAAAATCTTGTTTGATTGGTTAATGCAAAATCCAGATTTTGGATTTATTTATTTTAATATGAAATATGTAATAGTGATTTTGTAAGATGTTATTGTATTTCTTGTAAATATAAAAAAAAAACTTAAAAATTACATTTCATCCCAAAATCAAGTGGATTTTTCCATAATTGAACTCATGTTTGATTATTTCATTAGTTGAAAATACAAATGAATATTAATTATTGACCTTATAGGATTTTATGTAATATTTGTTGTGTCAAATTTGTTTGGTTAAGATTATGGATTACATCAGAATCTTTATCCAATGCACCCTAACACTAACATTTCTACACACCACTAAAGCCACGACTATATCACATAATTAGTTAACCAAGTGATAACATTTGACACGAACTAAAAGTAGGAAAGAAGTTACAAAACTTGTGTGTTCAAAGTATTATACCACTTCTCATGAAAAGTGTTTAAGGGCACTACAGTGACTCCCAGTTACCTACAAATATTTATATTAGAGCATCATCCATATATGAAAAAATTTGGAAACAACATTGTGAGTCCTACATAGGGGTACTGGGTTCTCTATTCTTACAACACGGGTTAGCCCCACTCCATTAATACATTGATATCTATTTATAATTTATATTTCAAGGATGCTTCCAAGCTACTATTATGTTGCAAAAACAGAAGTGTAGTCACTTAAAACATAAAAAATCATCCTTTTTAAAACTCATAGTAATCAAGTTATATTTATTCCATATAAGTCAGTACAATATTTTATGCATGGAAGCACCTTTAGTGTTTGTTGTTTAAAATATTGAACTTAGCATAATCAAAACATAACCAAAACATGATTAAAACTCATAAATTGACATTTTCTTTTCAACATGTTTGATATTTTTGTTTAGTTGTTCCAGATTTTTTAGTCTTTTATATTTTTCAATTACTAATTTCTAATTAATTTTGATTACTTAGCTTTTCTGAAAAAGAATAATCTCTAATTATTTAATAAAATTTCGTGTTTCATTTTTTTATTTAATTTTTTAGTAATTAAATTCATATTTTCTATTAATCAATCTGGTTTCTAATTTTCTATTAAGTATTATTTAATAAATATTAGACACGTAATCACTATTCTTTGGTTGATAATATACGTCAGGGTGGCTAAAATTCTGGATCTTGGCTGATGTTACTAGTGGGATCTGAAACTTTGGAAATTTGGTACAGAATCAAATTTTTCATTCCTCTATCATGTCTATATTGCAAAACCAAATTTCAGCAACATGTGTCAACATTTCATCCATGGTCCTCATCACATATTTTGTATTTTGCTGTTTATTTTCTAGTGGCCCTCTCCATGACATCCTCTGTCTCATATCTTTGGTGTTTCGTCTCTACTCTCTATCCACTAGTGGAGTTAGGGCAACCTGTTGTAATGTTATGATAATATCTAAATTAATCTCCACAATAGTTCCTCTACCCTGCTGTGGTTCTTTCATGGTCTTAATAAATTAATTGGTGCTCAACCTTTGTGAAAAACAATGAGATTGTGTATCCATGTGCTTGTATGATTTTTATAGATTTGATTATTTCAATTTTTTGTTTTCATTCTTGAGTAACTCCACTATTCAGATTTAAGATAGACAATTTAATATAGCACATTGTTGAATGTAATAGAAGAAACTTTCTCGGCTCTTAAGATTTTGCTTGGTCTCTCTTCAGATATTCCCACCCGAAGATTGGTTGGTTGCATTTTCATTGCCATCTAAGTTTGTTCCCGAGATCATTCAAACAGTATTGGATGAGCTAACACCAAACAATGTGAGGTAATGTTGTAGGATACTTCTTATTGTTGGATCTATCATATTGGACTTCTACAGTTTATTATTTTCCTAGTTTTTTGTTTAAATTGAGTTGAGAATGCATACAGACTGTGTATCCATCTTCAGTGAACTAATAAACTTAAGATCAACGGAAAAGATAAAGTAGGCTCAGAGACGTGTTTTACTTAAGGGATCAACCATTGGATTCTCTACATCATCCATAACGTTTTTGAAAGAATTAGAATTTCCGTTCCTTTTTTTTTTTTTTTGAGCGGTCAATTAGAGAATTTATTGAAAAAACTGGATAGGAAAGACAAGTACAACAAAACAGGCCTTATCAAGATGATAAGGAAAAGAAAAGAAAAGAAAACAAACAGCGCCTACAAGGCATAAGCAACAAGATCACAATAACAGACACAGACAAAATCAAAATAAATAGACAAGTCAGTTAGCAGAAGTTCAAGCCACAACCACCATGACAGCATCAGACTCACCACACACTCCATAGAAGAAGACCAAGAATCAAACTTCGATAAATCGTCTCTCCATCCTAGACCACCACATAGCATGTGGCATTGTCTTCCAAATTCTCCATTTCCTCCCCCCAACCCCTCTTTTATTCATCCATATCTCCCAGAAGGCCTCAATACTAATACTATCACTAGTACTCAGCCCAAAGAGGTGCAACCACCATCCATTCACTGAGGAACACCCAAAAAATAAATGCCACCAATCTTCGTCATGCTCAGCAAAAACAGCATCTACATGATGGTGTTTTGACTGTGCTGGCTTTGAAGAGGTGGGACCACCATGTGATAGCTGCCATGTGAAAAACTGGATCTTCAGAGGAACTTGACCATTTCAGATAAATTTGGAATGTCTGAGCCATACCCCACCACCTGCAAGAATATTAGATGAAAGAGTTAACTGAGAAGTATGGTTTCAAACATCGATTTCGTATCGAACTTCGGTTTGATAAAAATAGGAAATGTGTCGGACGTCGGTGGAAATGTCGGTGGAAATACGGTAAATTTACGGAAGTTCATGGAAATAATAAAAAAACTTCGAATTTTACTTTGAAACTCTAGAATAAGTTAAAATAAACAATAATCTACATTTAAGACTACTTAGATCAACTTTTTAAACATGTATCATAGTGAAATACACTATATAGACTTAATACAAATATTCTGAATCATAAATAATAGATAAAAATAGGTAATAAATGTTTAAAAACAAAAAAGCTCATAAAAGTTACCTCATATATGCTTAATACCAGAAAGAATGTCTTGGTTCATCAATATTATGTTGTTGTTCAGTTATGTTGTGGGCACGATGAATTTCCTATCGAATTTTGGACTCCCTTCCCAATACATAGTTGTTCCAAGACATGTAGTTATAATATGTTTGGTATTCCATAATATAATAATGATAATCTGATATTGACAATTGAATCAGGAATCCTATTGGTGGATACTGTGCAATAAGTACATGTTGAGGTTGCTGAGGGAAGCAATCTTGACTTGGAGGACTTTGATAAGGTTGTTGCTCATATTTTATTTGTGGTGGTGCATAGTTGAAGATAGAGCTCATATCCCATTCACTTTGTTGGCTTGGATATAAGAAGATAAAGTTCTCGTCCATCCACTTTCAGATGTATAATCTGATTGCTCATAAGAATGATTTCCATAAGAACTGTAGTTATAAGGGTTTGTAGGATCATGGATATTCAAAGAATCAAATGACTAATAAACTTCTCCTAATATGACTACTCTAAGCATTTGAATCTTGTACTGTCTGTAACGCCCTGATCCCAGGTATGCTACCAAAACACAGTATCAAGCATAATTACACTAATTACAGAAACATCAAATAACTGTAACTAAAGCTCACCTTCAAGATCACAATGTACGGCTAGAAGCTCCTCTCCTACATCGGAACCCGGCTGCATGCGGTTTGCACTTGAAAACCAAATAGCACGCGTGAGTGACATCTAAGTCACCCAGTATGCATCCTAAAACATACAAACCACAAAACCTCGGCAAAACCATAAATTTCATTTTTTTCAAAACTTGGTTTTCTCTTTTTTTTTTGAAAATCATCCTTTATTTGTTAAACATTCAATCCCAATCCATGCTTTTTCAAAAACTATGTTTCCTTTTCTTTTCTAAAAACATTTGGAAATTCATTCCAAAACCACTTTTTCTTACAAAACATTCCTTTACATTTCTTTCAAAAACCTTTTGTAATTCATTTTTTCAAAACATTCCATTTCTAATATTTTGGATTTCTTCCCAAAACACACTCTCAAGTTCATATTTCTGACCAGATTTAACCTAAAACACAATGTTCCATTGGACTTAAAACCAAATCATAAACATTGGTTGGCAATTGGTTAAAACATTATCATTTCTTTTTAGGATTTTAGGACCATTTCATTAGTCCAATCCTGACCAAATCACATTTCACTTTCTTTATTCATTTCCACTTTCTTTACTGTTGTTACCTTGATCAGGGGTAATCAGGCACACAAGCAGTAGGCGAGGACATCCTTCCCTTACCTTCTTGCACTATCGCAATGAAATTCCCCGTGCGGGATGTCACCGCCCCGGTCAACCGGCCTTAATTTTATTTCCATAAGTGCATGGGAATACGTCTCTGTCTGACGTTCAAGTCGGTGACCCGAACAACTAGGTCCAATGACCCAGGTTCAGCCTACACCATCGGTGACCTGAACAACTAGGCTCAAAAGCCCAGGCTCAGCCTACACGGCTATGAGTTCGATGACCCGAACGACTAGGTACAACGATCCAGGCTCAGCCTACACCGACGGTGACCCGAACAATTAGGTATGAAAACCCAAGCTCCGCCTACACCGTTATGAGCTCGGCAACCACATTATCAGTATTCCATTTCAAAACCATTTTTCATTTCATTCTATTCTTCTCGCTGTAGGATTCTATTTCCTTGTAACACTTGACCCTCCACTGGAGTCCTAACTCAAGCCATGAAAATTGTTGGTGTTATGTGGGTAAATGGATCCTTATACGGATCCTGAATCCTATATATATATTTGTACTATTCCTCAATAGAATATACGAAACTCTTTCCTCTTCTTCAAGTTGGTACCAGAGCTAGGGCGCCGTTCCTTGCCCGAGACCTCCGCTGCTGACCACTGTTCGCCGCTTCCACGCGACCGGCTGACAAGAACCCGCGATCCAGACACGAATCGCCGACCCAAGATCGACGACGTTCGGAGATAGGGCGCGGGACTGATACCGACGTTCAGCGGCCCTGAATCGCCGCCGCTGCTGCTCTAGCCATCTGCCGACGAACGCGTGAGCGCGGGAGGCTCCGTCGCACGCCTGCCGATGATGAGCGCGGCGGCGGAGGGCACCATGCAGACCTGAGCTTGGCGGTTCTGGACGGTTAGCTTCACCATTACACGGCTTCTCTTTGATGTCGTTCCAGGCCTTGGGCTTCTTCTCAGCCTTCTTCTCCTCCATAGCAGAAGAAGGTTTCTCTTCTGCGGGCTTCTTCTCCGCCTTGGGCGCCATTGCACGCCTGTTCTAGGTCAGCTGGAGTGCTGGCCTTAGTTGCAGAAGGTGGCTGCTGAAACCATCTGATTTGCAGGTAGATATTCTTGGACTTGCTTGCTTCTTCATGGCTTTTAAGGACTCAGTGATTCGTCCCCTATCGGAACCATCTGTGAAGCTTAATGAGCTCAACTATCACACATGGTCCTTGATCTTCTGGACCTTCATGGCTGCCCAGAGGAAGAGCAAACACCTAACACAGCCTCCGGTGGACATCAAAGAGGCTGGATATGATGATTGGTTTGCTGATGATGCAACTGTGATTACTTGGTTGGAAAACAGCATTGAGCCAGCAGTTGCCAAGGGTGTCATGATGCTTCGCCCAGCCAAATTGATATGGGATACTCTACGGCAGATGTATGCTGAGGAGAGAAATATTCTGAAGGTGTATGA
>JAMKQA010043574.1:0-12502 GCA_024699735.1 Posidonia australis | reverse complement strand
TTTAGACTCCAATTGAATAGAGAGAACTCCTCCCTCTTCTCTCCAGATCTAGGGTTTCATGTGAGGTTCATCTGTGGAGGATTGGATGCTTGCTTTAGGGGATGGTATTCTGATTTCTCCTTCACCACTCGGCACAACACCGTTTTACCAAATTTTTGGTGTTTGTGCCTGTCATTGGAAACAAACAGAAAACAAAAGTTGTGTATTTGTGTATGTCAATGGAAACAGAAGGAAAATAGTTTTTATTTGTCCAAATAAACATAAATGTCTTAAATTTTACAATAGTAATAGAAATAATGAAACTACATAATCAACGAAAAGCATACAAATGGAAAAAAGAAAAAAATCTTCTTACAAATCGAAAGCACAAGGAAGAAGGAGAATACTCACCACTTAATGAAGCCACACCGCCTTGCTGCTGGAATCCGTGAAAGATGAAAGAAGGATGCAAAGGACGAAGAGAAAACCAAAGAGAAGGAGGAAAAAGAGATGGAGGAGGACAAAGCAGTAGGGGTGTTTCCTTTGGGATTCGAAAGTATGGGCCAGGGAAAAAAAACTCCTTGCTTTTTATACTTTAGAAACCAAAGGAAACCGTTTCTTTTTCTTTAGAAAAGTACAAACACCAATTTAAAATGTAGTCAAAGGGAAATTACCTTCCTTTCCCTTGGTTTCTTTTAGATTCTAAAGACACAAACCCCCCCTGAGACTTGAGTTTTGTGGATTGAAGTGACATCCGGACCTGACAGTATCGTGGCAATTTACTCAGGCGATATGATACCTCTATGTGCTGGGTATGATACTCTAGTTGCTCTAGGTATCGAGACTTGAGGTGTTGGCTAGACATAGAGGTGACAGAGACTCCAGTTGCTTCAGGCACTGAGGCTAGGACCAAGAGGCTAAGGTTGAGGTCTGTGTGACCAAGAGACTATGGATGAGGTCTAGCGAGGACGTCGAGAGGGCGAACCCCATGGTGTTTGGCCAATACAGCTAATGCACATACCTCATTTCCTGTGACCTCCTGAGAAAGGACATCTTTCCTATATGGTTGCTTTATTGAGGGTCCTTTAGAGAGAAGAGACGTCAAGATGGATAGGCTCCTCATAATGTGAGTTATTCGTTGCAATGTAGTTTGGTGACTGCTTGTGGCCAATGTTGATTGCTTAATGCCAAGCAACACGACACACCATTGTTTGATTTGTGATTGTTGTGGATGTGTTGTTTGCGATAGAGAGCTTATAGACATTGTTGGTTGCCTGTTCCACACAGAGAGTGCGTGGGTTCAGACTATGTGATTTTGAGTACTCAAAATAGCTAAGTACTCCATGCTACTTTGAGTTTTTAGCACTTTGGTATTGGGTTTTGGATGCATGCATCTATAAGGAAGATGCATCTAATTTTCAGCACTTTGGTATTGTATTTTGGATGTATGGATTTGGGCTTAGTTTGGTATAGAGTAGTTGTAACCCCAAGTCGCTACTACTAAACCTAGCTACAAATTTCCATTTAATTATTTTTATCTTTATTATTAGCTAACAATTATACTAATAATGCAGCTAAAGCTAAGTACTCTCAACAGTAAAATAAATCCACTTAACAATAGAAATAAAACTAAACTAACACTCACCTAAATCCCTGATATGTGGCAGTGTGACTCCTTCTATATGCACTGGCAACCAACAGCTACTATCTTGTACCTGCCAAAACACACAAAACAATATACACGTGAGTGACCACTCAACGGTCACACAACACACACCCCACCTAACAACTCGGCAACCTATGCTAAGGGCAACCAAGCATAAGCATCACACCCAGATGCCGTCAAACCAAAAAGGACAATCTACTGATGCCCAGCACCCAAGCACTAACATCCCTCCTGGATGACGCAACACCAAGTTAGGTAGTCTACCACCACCTGGTAGGCCACAAAATCACAAAACCAAGCCTTTAAAGTCATTCTTTTCTTTTCCTTTTCAAAACCATGTGCATGCTCTTTCAAAATCTTTTATGCACGCTCGAGATGCCCTCTCTTGCCAAATCAAGCCCACAAACCACACCAAAGCATAACTACAGAGCCTCTACTCTATACAACATAATCTCCTCTATACCCAAGCACAACACCAAGCTACAGAGCCTCTGCTCTCAAACCACGGGGCCATCGCTCCCAAATCACGGAACCACCACTCGTAAAACACTACGCCTCAACAGGCGCCAAAACCATGACCTCCTCTAGGCTCAAAGCCTGATTTCCTAAACCAAGACTCCACACAAACACAAGCACAAACAGTGTTTTGAACTGCCTAGTGTCAAGCAGACAACACTGGCCATAAGCAGTCCGCCCAAGCACGACCAACGGTGTCTACACTACCACAGTGTGCCACCCTATGCAGAAACTACGCCATCCCGCGATTCTCCTGCCTAGAGAACCCTCACAAAGCCAACCTCGCTTAGGAAGGCAGTCCTATCTCTTAAGACGCTACCAGCAATGGGGCGCGCATCCCACCTGCTCTAGCCAACACAGGGTATGCCTCTTCACGGCGTCCTCCACATGGTGTTCAGGAGGGAGTCTCATACCTTCACACCCAACAACACCCGAGCCTCAGTGCCCACAGCGACAGCAGGAGTATTATACTTCCCTGTCATGTCACAAATACCTCAATCTGTGAACCTCGACTTTGGCCCTGCGATCAACAATCAAGGAATGTCATACCTTCAAGACCCAACGAACACTCGCCTCAGTCTGTTGGTCCCCAACACAAACAGAAAGTACTAGAAAACTCTTTCCAAACATTTTCAAATTCGTGCCTTTCTCTTTTCAAAACTTTCTTTTTGGAAAACCATTTCAAAAATCATTAAATGTTTTTTAAAACTCGCAAACCACTGTGTCCAACAGTGGCATGGAAACAAAAGGCCAAGAAACCACAAATAAAACACAGCCTCAACAGCTCCCCTGTCAGGCCCAGGTAAACACACCTTGGAAGCATCTAGGTTCATGAGCATCACGCTCAACCAACGACCACCACTCAAGAAAACACCAACAAAAGCATCCTCTAAGTGCCAAGTTCACCTAGAATACACCATAATAGAGCAACCACAACTAAAACTCTACGCTCTAGTACCCAAGTGTAAGACACCTACTAGCTCGTGACTCTCAGGAGCACAGCCAAATCAACCCAAACATCCAAAACAATGTCACTGAATACTTCATTCAGTGCACCACACACAAAACCACATAAGCCTTAGACCTAGGAATGCTATCATGATCCCTAAAGTCCAGTCTAAATCAACTGAGGGAAAGTCTGTTATTTTTAAATCATTTTATCTTTTACTCTACCCATATCCCAAATGATCTCTTGCTAATTCATTTTAGGCAAACCCTACAATCATTCTAATTGTTATCCTAGTTTTATGCCATTATATTTATTTCTCCAAGATTAATACATATATATACCCATATATATATATTAATCCACACCACAAATAACTAAGTGTAGGGGTTCAAGTTTAGTTAGACAAACTGAACCAAAACGGTCAACTGAACCAGGACTTAGGAGACCAATTTGGCAAACCAAAAATGAATCGATTGATCGAAATCTCCTAACCCGACATACCATTTTCGACCAGTCAACCGAACTAGGTGTTGTGTCAACACCCAAGACCTAGTTCAGCAGATCGAGTAAGTTCAGTCGACTGAAACAAAGGTCAAGGGGGCATCCTGGAAGCCCATAATAGTATGTTGAAATAATTCGACATATTGAACCAGATGAACCCAAGGCACCCAAACACGAGACCCAAAGTCCCAAGTCCTACAAACACCTACACAAACCATGCAAGCCATATATCAAAATGAAGATGTAGACACTCCATTTTGGCAACTACTTGCGACGAACTCCTCCGGATGAGCGCGCTCCAACGGCAACAAGGCACGTCACCCCTTCTAAACCCATTTTACCCTAAAATCAACCTTAAAACCCTAAATACTGACCCACAAATCCTAGACACCAAAATCCAGCCTGTGTGCTCTGTGCTAGTAGTATACATGGCCCGATTGTGCGGCCTAATCGCGCGTTGTGGATGCACGTAAGGATAAGGACTGTCCCGCGCAAGCTACTCGACGTGTTGCTTTCAACGTACCTCGTAAGGGTGTTGGTGCCGTCCATTGCTGCCTCGTGTGCCTAACATCCTTTCAGTTGCCCACGCCTTGCCACAGCCACGCCCCATAGTCTAGCTCTCGTCGCCCACCCCCACGATGAGGGGTTGAGACTTGGGAGGAAAGATTGTTGACGACATTAATTCAATGCACATCATGTAAATATTTGCAAGTTTTTTTGCAAATAATGCCTTTGACCATGGCAATAATGGGAATTATATCCAAGATTCAAACCAACTCCTGATGGATCAGTACTCTTCTTATTTCTTAGTTTCTTCAATATAATCTTGACAGGTTCTCCTTCAATGCATCCATCATGAGTGGTTGTTGCATTCCTTTACTAACCCATTATTTAACCCAAGTTAAACTTACTCACATAACCACTTTGACCCACAACTTCTTGTACAACCGCAAATATTACCTTTATCTTCAACTTATCACTTTTACATCCACCATTATTGTCATCTCTATCGTTGTCATCACCATCACTACTGTCATCAACTATCATCTCATCACCATCAACATTGATGTCACCACCACCCTTAGCACCTCATCACCTTCGCCACCACCATCACCATTGTCACCACCATACTATTAGCATCTCCACAATCAAAACACCACCACCACCACTACCATCTCCACCACCTTACTATAAGAAGTTTATCGTTATCATCATAGTTATGAGAGGAAAAAGAAAAGTAAAATAAGATGGATATTAAAACAAAAAGGAAATGAAATTTTTATATTTTCCATGCTAGTAGCATATGACTTTGTTGGATTAATAGCTAATCAAGGAGCATAAGGACAACAAATTTATCAAGAGGTGTATTGCAATGAATTCCAAAATAAGAGAGATATTGATGACATGCAATATTTTAAGAAAGGTATTGTGTCAAATTTCTCTTTTTAATTTTTTAAAAAGAATTTTTTATGTCAATACCCTCTTTAAAACCTTTATTTCAGTTGTAGACACTCCAATTTTGCAGTCACTTGGCAGCAGACTCCTCTCGAAGATGCTTTGGTTGCAACCACCACCCCTAAACCCTAACTCCATTAAAACCCTAAACCCATAAGCCCACTTAAGTCCACACAAGCCCACTCTAACTTAATCAAAGCAAAAACTAATAATTAAGAATCAAAACCAAATAAAATTCATTTAAAACACTTAAAATCCTAATTAATTAAGTAAAACCCTAATTAAAACCAAAATTAAACAAAATCCACCTAAATCCACTTAAAATCCTAATTAATCAAGTAAAAACCCTAATTAAGGTCAAAATTGAATAAAATCCACTTAAATCTACTTCAAATCCAAATTAATCAAGTGAAAATCCTATTTAAAGTCAAAATCAAATAAAAGCCATTTAAACCACTTTAATCCATTTAAATTCAAGGGAAAAAACCTAAATTAAACTCAAAACCCTAAAAAACCCTAAAGTCACTTAATTAAGTTAAAACCCCTAATTTAAACCCAAAACTTTAATTAAAATCCAAAAAACCCTAATTAAACTAAAAACCATGATTAAAATCTAAAAACGATAAATTAAAACTCAAAATTCCACTTAAAACCCAAAAACCCTAATTAAACTAAAAAAACCCTTAATTAAAACCCAAAAACCCTAATTTAAACTAAAAACTCTAATTAAAATCCAAAAACTCTAAAAACCCCTAAAATAATTAAAATCCTGAAAATCCTAATTTAAAACCAACTAATTAAATCACAAAAACCCTAAATTAATTAAATCACAAAAACCCTAAAATAATTAAAATCCTAAAAACCCTAATTTAAAAACAATTAAACTTCAAAATCACAAAATCAAAACTTAATTAAAAGCACCAAAACAAATAATTAAAAAACTTAAAACAAAACCAAAAAACTAAAAAAAAAACCAAAGGCCCAAAGAAAACAGGCCTAGCCCAAACCACAGGCCCAATGCACCTCCTATTCCCCTTCAACAAAAAACTTTGGGAAATTGGGAAAATAATTCCAGCGAGCCAACTACACCCAACTGCCCCATCTCCTTCCTTCCCCAACTGCCAACCATCAGGCCCACGATGTCACGATTCCTCTTCGCTCCTTCCACCCCTTAAAGACCTGGAGAAACCACTAACAGAGGACAACGGAGAGCAATGGAGGAGAAACAGAACGGAGAGACCGCCGAAGGAGAAAACCACCTTCCAAGCCTTTTTACTCCCCTCATCTAGAGTGAATCCATCGATTCCCTACCTTCAGAGCACCTCCTTCAACCCACTTGTAGCCTCGGAGATCCCCTGAACCGCCGTAGCCAAAGCATCAGCCTAGAGCACCGCCGTCGCTAGAGGATAGCCAGACCATTCCAGGTATTCTCCTTCCCTTATTGCTTTGATTCAGTATCCCTCTAGGCCTGTAGCGTCTTCCCCCAGCCATCTGGTTGTGTTTCACCGGAGATAGCCCCTTGTCGCGCTGTCCCCTTCTTCTCCGGTGGTGGGTTCACCACCGGAGGTGAGGCTAGTGGCCTCTCCGCTCGGGACGAGGTCCCGACGCCTCGCCTCATCTCTTCCCTCTTCCTCCTTGAGCCTCTGTCGCTCAGAGGAGGATTTCCTGGCCTCCCTGTGGCTAGATGACTCCCGCCGTCGCTGCTGCACCCATCGCTAGAGTCGGAGACGGGAGGAGCGACCCACGCCGTTCCAACCCCGCCTGCAACATCTAGGAGCACCGTCGTGGACCCCCGGAGCTTCCCCAACCGTTTCTCGAGCTTCACCGTTGCTGCAATGCCGCCTCCACACTGTTGGAAACCGTCGTCGGAGACCCAAACGGGTGACGTGACCCAGGCTGCCCTAGATCCTGTCGTCACCACCAGGAGTCCCCGCGTGCTTCTCCAATGCCCTTCCTGTCCTCGTCAAGCCATCCCAGAGACCTCCCTGCTGCCAGATCCCTCCACAGTCATCTTCTTCGGCGTTGACGACCGTTCATCGGAGCCCGAGGTGGGGGAGGCCTCTCAGGCCTCCCTAGTCGTGCCCACAGCCCTAGAGGTGCTCGCTGTGACGCCCTCAATCTTCTCCGACCACCGCCACCGCCTTCCCACGGTCGCAGCGCCGCTAGAGGCCCGCCGGAGTCTGTGTCGGAGTGGGAGCGCCAGCGATCTACCTGCGATCTTCGAAACAACTAGATTTAGGAAAATATTTTTAGATTTCTATAATTGCACATAAGTCCTGATTATCGTTACATTTAGGTCCTTGGAATTTCTTTCAAGTCCTTTTTTCTTGCATCCAGGTTCTTTTTTCTTACATCCAGGTCCTTTCTTACATTCATGTCCTTTTTTATTACATTTAGGTCCTATGTTTTTGTGTTTAAACCCCTAAAGACTTAAATAAGTTTCATTCCTTTATTATTTTTGTAAATATTGCATGATTTGTCCTGTTTAAATTTTAATTTCATTTTTAGTCCATAAATGTTTGTTTCTTCACAGTTAAATCCTTGTATTCATGTTTTCTTTGCAATTAAGTCCTAGGAATTTATTCTTTGGCCCTGAACTCTCCTTTTTTAAAAATTGCATTGTAAATATTACATATTTTATCCTATTTAATTTTTAATTCCATTTTCAGTCCTATTCATGCATGTTTTATCACACTTAAGCCCTTGAGATCATGTTTTCCTTGCATTTAAGTCCTGAGCTTTTGCATTTTGCCCTTAGAGTTCTTTGAAAAGAATTTCTATTATACAATTTGCATTTAAGACCTTAAAGTTATCCATAATTACACTGATCATGTAAAAATCTTAATTTTTATCACATTTTAGTCCTAAAATTTTGCAAGTCAACCCCTGAACTCAATCTATAATGTGTTCTGGACAGGAATATTTGTACCCAGGCCCCTAAATTTTTCTTAACTCATTAATGATGGTTTTAATTGTATTTTAAATCACATTTTAATATGTTTCCCATTTATTGATCACATGTGAATATAAAATCATCACCTGAATAAAGTTTTCATCAAACAATCCTGTTTGTAATATAAATGAATATCTAATTTCACATTTTTGTCAGATTTGCACCTTATGTGAGAATTTTGCACAGTAGACCCTAGGTTTTCAAGAAATTACCAAAAATACGATTTCCACACATGACACACCACATAGCCACATTTTCTTTAAATTTTACACCCTGGCATCAAGGTAATACTTTTTGAGCACATTTTAACCATGATCCTCCCCCCTTCCTTTGAATTTTGCACATTAGACTCTGAGTTTTCAGGAAATTATCTAAGTATAATTCTCACTTCCCAGTGCCACATTTTCCTTTGATCCATCATCTACATACTAGGATAGAAGTTTTTGAATGTATTTTAATTTAGGTTTTCATCTTTTTTTTTGTGAATTTTGTATTTTGGTCCTTATACTTGTCCTTTATTATTTTTACATCGTTTTATTGTTTGAAGACCTTTTCCTTTGCATGTTTTCTTTTTCCTGACATTTTGCATACATTCTAGCATATCTTAGACCATGCATCGTCTCCATACATGTATTTACTACATCTGACCACTGAAATGACCAAATTACCCCTATATCATCAATTCATGCACATACATGTTAGTTATTGCACCGAGTCATGCATAATCTCTGTCCAAAGTATTCTTTAGCATTTTTTACCCATTTAGGTACATCTTCTACCCATTTAGGTACATCTTCATACATTCTACGTAGTTTTTGCTGTACTTGCACATAAGTTTATCTTTTTTACAATAAGTCTGCATTCCATGCATTCTTCTATGGATTTTTCTCCTACCTGTCTTCAGAGTCCTTCATTTGATATTCGATTTGACTATCTTTATTCCATATTTTCGGATTTTTTGATTTGATTTGGATTTCATAGCCCGAGGGCGTACATTAACAGGCCTGAAGGTCGACATTGGCCCTACCACGGATTATTTTCCCTTTTTGATTTTCACGACTTTTTCCATGATTCTGATGACTCAGGTTGACCCTACTTTCTATCCTTTTGACCTCAGTATGGTTTTCTGGACCATTCTTTACAAAAACATCGTCATTTTATGTGATTTTCTTGTCACTTCACCAATTGCCTATTTTATATGGACTTCTTCGCAATTTTCCCATCTCGATTTCCGTGATGATTTCCACTATTCTAATGATTTGGATCTGTCGAATTTTTGACGTTCTTAATGTCAGTGTGGTTTTACAGAACATTCTTTCCAAAAACACCGTCATTTTATGTGAATCTCTTTACCTATCACAGTTTACCTATTTTACATGGACCTTTTTGTAGTTTTCCCATCTTGATTTCTGCGATGTTTTCTTTGATTCTGACAACTTGAGTCGGTTGCCTGTTTGATATTCTTGAGACCTGTATGATTTTTCGAGCCATTCTCGCCAGAAACCTCGTCATTTCATGTGATTTTCTTTGTTGAGTCGTAGTTTGTGATTTCATCATTTCATGTGGATTTCTTCGCAGTTTTCGCGTACTTTCTTACACATCCATCCAATCTTATCTTGGCATTCATATTAGTATATTTAGAGCACGATCTAGGCTTAGTAAGCATTCACCTAGCCTCTAACAAGCGAATTAGACTAGAAAGATCGAGTTTCTCGGACGTACAGGGGTGCCTAACACCTTCTCTATCCGTAATAGAAATCTTTACCCATCCTTTGGTTTGTGGACATCTGGCCTTCCATTTTCGCATCTTATGTACTCACTTTTTGTTATTTGCTTGTGATTTTCCTCGTCTTTCCCTTATAAGACTAGGTGGCGACTCCTTTTCTTTCCTGTTTCATTCCATCTTGTGCCTTCGCCATCCTGACGTGACTGTGGCCTCCTCCCTCTAGCACGACCCTGGGCCAGGCACGGTCACATCAGTCAATAATCTTCTTACAATAAAAATTATAATTGTTGTTAACACACCTACCTTCTATAACTCATATGATTAAAATAGACAAATACACTTCCTTATCCACCACCATGAGTCCATGACCATACATCCACCACCACCATCATCTATACAACCATGATCATATCTACTACCACCTTGTTATTATCAACACAATGAAATACCACTATGCACACCATGAGTGCCACCACAATTCTTCATCATCAAACCACTCCAACATAAGAATCATCATCACCACTAATACCATCTAATCACCATCTCCACCATGACATCCTCTTCGTTACCACAGAAAAACTAAGGTTCGATACCGATAATATTTAACTTCATTGAGTTAAAGATTGATGAGAGGTTATCGACAACAGGGCTAAGGAGTATAAGACGGATATTAACTGTAATAAAAGTTTTAACCGGCATATTGACACACAAAAAAAACCTCTAGAAAAAAGCAGGAAAAGAAAGCACACGCGCAAGAAGAATTGGAATGGTCTCTCCTTTCCCTCTCCCTCTCGTCTCCTCCGCTCTGACCTGTGCTCCTCCTTCCACGAAAGATGCCGAAACCACCGCCCCACCTCCCTTTTCTTCTTCCCACACCTTTTTTCCCTCACACCCACCTCCATTTTCTTCCCTTTTGTTTCCTCATCCTCCTTTCTTTTCCTCTTCCACTTCTCTCCGCCACCAAAGAAGACACACACACACACACACACACACACACACACACACAGAGGAGGGAGAAGAGACCGTTCAGATCTTCCAGCTTTTTTCTCATCATTCAGTTCTGTTTTCTAAGATTTCTTTTGGGTATTTCTTTTTTCTACATTTCATAATGTGAGTTGGCCTGGATGTCTTGCTCTATATTCATATATTCTTTGTTTGGTTTCTGATCTTTTTTCTGACGATTCTGTGGAAGTCACCTTTTCTTTCTCGATAACCAAGGAGGGCTTCAGATCTCCTGTGAGTTTCTCCCCTTTATCAGTTTTCTTGAGTGTTTTTCCCTGTATGAAGGAGAACATGTTCTCCACATATTTAGGAAAATATGTACATTTTTTTTTTTTTCAAAATATTAATTGTGCTTATCATTTCTGTAAATTATATGTATAAATTCATTGGTGCACTTGTATGCGTCATTTTTCCCATCAATTCTGATATTGTACAAGTAACGTAGAAAACATGTCATAGAAAAATCTTCGAAAAACATGTCATTTATTTAGTGATATATAGCTAAATAATGGAATTTCTTGCAATGGCTACCATGAGTCATCATTTACAAACCCATGTAATGGAAAAGATCTAGTCTTTGGGAAGAGTGTGAAAGGCAATAGAGAAGAAGGCATTGACACAAACTGAGCATTAATAAGTAGTAACTTGGTGTCAATAAAGAAACATAGCCCGTCTTACTATGTAGTTATGCAAGTTCAGCCTTCATTTTCCTGCTTACTCGTTATCTCTGGCTATGGGATTGGGGAATTGTAAAGGCTAACACTGGAGAAGGACCTGACATATGGTGAATAAAGAAACTGAGCATCCATAAGGAACCATTAAATCCACAGAATAAACAAAGGTCTATCTTACCATGTAACTCTGCAACTTCTTCCTTCAAGTTTGCTGTGCTTTTCTCGTTAGTTCTCTGGCTAATTTAGTAATGTGCTGGTAATTTGTTTGAATTGTCATTTAGGGCTGTTATGGTTTCTTGGTGGATGTCCTTTGCTTCCAAATTGTTTGACATAATTCATTGGATTTCAATGTCAACATAACGGTTGTTATTTCGTGCATGTGACAGTTGTGGATGCTTGAAGCCCTTTACAGAATTCAGAAAATATGGATCCTTTACTCGAAAATGATAGAAACGAAAATAAAAATACACATCATGGTGTCACAGATGATAGAAATGAAGAACATGTGCTGCTTGGTTTTGGGGGAAAATCTGATCTTCATAGAGAAACACCCAGCTCAACTTCATCTTCCTCTTCCTCTTCTTCGGATGATGATGAAGATGAAGATTTCATCCAGTTAGATGGAACTGAGCTTGGCAAGCCTGTAGTCAGTTCTGTAGTCAGTTCTGGGGATGTTGCAAGCAGCAGCTTGAGTAGCCCACCACTAGTTGGGGATGGTCCTCTAGCTCCAGAATTTGACACACGAAGTGATGGGCTACCTAGTGCTCCAGATCGTGAACAGGAACTACTGTCAGGTACGTCTCTGGGCAAGCAGAATCTGGTTGATTGTTTCTGTCAAGGCCTTACCTAACAGGAATTCTCGGTGTTATCTGGCATTTTTCAGATAATCTGGGTATATTTGAGCCAACGGGGCCTCCTCCTCCAGCACAGGTGATGGTAAGATCGGATGTCCCTGATCCCTTCAGGATACCTTCTTCTGTATTTGAAAGGACCAAATCAACAGCACCAATGGAATGGAGTGTTGCCTCCAATGAATCATTATTTAGTATTCATATGGGAGTTAACAACAGTTTTTCTAAGG
>JAMKQA010043573.1:0-11782 GCA_024699735.1 Posidonia australis | reverse complement strand
CCTAGCTAGCACACCTCCCTAGCACACCTAGCTAGCACACTTACCTAGCACACCTAGCAGGCGCACATCCCAGGCGCACATACCCAACGCACATCCCAGGCGCCCAGCCATTTCGCAGGCTGCGGGCTGCTGGCTTTCCACCTCCCATGGCTGTTACCTCTAGCAACGAATATGCCATTGAATCTTTCAGGCTTTTCGTCTACGAGGCTCCCTGCATTCCCATGAGTTACCCATGAGAAAATCCTATATAAGGACACCCATAGGCAACCATTAGGGGAGGTTAGAAACCTTGAGTTCAGCAATCCTGTTCTGAGCAAGCATCTTGTACAAGCTATATACACTATCCAGCAGCCATTCTCGTTTTCTGGAGCACTCCCTTGCATCCCAAAGCATCCTTGGTCCTTCCAGAGCAACAAGGATCTCTCTATCTTTGATATTTCAAGAAGGAACACCTTGAGAGGTAGGTTTTCTACCTCTTCTTTCTCCTTAAAACTCAACTTTAGAAACATGATAAAGCATGCTCGAAATCTTACATATGGTTTGATTTATCGATGTTTTGTGAGGTTTTTATGATAAATATGTTTGTTCTCCTTGCAAGATGATCTCCATGCAAGTTTATACCTCTGTTTGCGAGCATATCCATTTTTATTTCTAGCATAAAATCTACATGAGTTATCTTCTTTTTACTGTTTCCTTGCACATAGATCTATGCCACGCACTTACATGTTCTTTGCACATAGAGATATGCTTGATATGATCATCACTTACATGTGTTCTGATTGGATTTACCCATATCATGTTTATTCCCTAGCATTTTGCATGTTTTCATACATGAACCCATCAATTCATTTTAGTCTTAAATCCATGATTTATATGATGACTCTCGATCATATGCATCCCCATCATGTTTTCTTCTTTTAACAATGGCATGAACCCATCTACATTAGCATGAATCACCTGTCTCTTTTCTGGGATGGATTCTGGATTAGATTGCAGTCTGATCCAGATTCTCTAGGGCGCACCACTCAAGTGCACCTCTCCAGTGCATCACTCTGGCGCACCAAGCAGGTGCACCAAACTGGTCAGAGAGCAAAGCACTCGCATTAGCATCTTTGTTTGCATGGCTTTATCGAAGGCTTTGTGCTTGATTCTTTTATGGCCGATTCTCTGATATTTTAAGGTTTCACATGCATGTTTCTTTCAGTTTTGATCAAATGGTTTTTCAATTGTTTTCTCCATCTTGATATTCAGCCCTTGGCTAGAACCTGGTAGGCTGATTGCACCTTACTCCTACGTGGAGAGCCTTGTGCATCAGCCAATGATCCAGTAGCATGGCTGAATCATGCATCCTTCATTTAGTACAAAATAGGTGGGACCTTGTGTGAGGCTACTGGCCCTTGAGCGCAAGGTCCATAGATATTGCATTTGCACTCCTTCGCTTTAAAGGCATGATTTTCGAGTTTTACAGAAGGATTTTACACCGCATACCATTCCAGAATGCATTCCCTGATGTTTTGGCTTTGCATAGTTTTCTGTTTTCCCTCAGCACATTTTCCTGGCCCACCTAGACGCACATAGGTCGCGCACCAGACTGGCACACCAGTCTGGCGCACTAAACGGGCACATTGGCCTGTTTTCACTAGCACACAGCAGGTTTTTTTATGTTTTTGGCATGCTTTCTCGACTCGATTCGCTTCTGAGTTTTCTTTAGCTTTCTTCCTTGATGCATTAGGAAGGCATAACTATGTTTTCAACTATTTTCATGCATCTTAGATTGCATTAGGCATGTAGCAAGGCAAGGACGATAAATCTTTCAAGATATTAGATCTTTGATCTTATTGTGCAATATTATTGCATCAACACTTGACCCGGCATACGAGCGATATTTCTGAGCATTAGGACACACCCCTACACATCATGCACCCATACTTTAGACACCACACGCATTAGCATGGCATGGCATATCGCCCTCGGGCGTACAGCAAAGGCTGCAAAGCCAACATTCCATAAGCAAAAGAGAAACCAATAGAAGACCGATTTGTCGGGCGTACGAGGGTGCCTAACACCTTCCTCGTACGTAACAGGGATCCTTACCCATGTTTTTCTGGTTCAAGACCTTCTTCATTGTTTTGCATGATTTTCATGTTTTATATGGTTTTTCTCGTCTTCCATTTTAATAGACTAGGTGGCGACTCTTGCATTTGCATATTATTTCATTTTTGCCATGACTTTGCTGACTTTGGCATGTATATTTTTGCCATCCTCGACGGCATGGTTACACCCCTAAACACGGGTTAGAGCGAGCCTACAAGACTAAGAGGGAGAAAAGAAATGAGCCAAAAGCCAAAAAAGTAGGTTAAGTATCTAAGAGTTTGGCATGGAGCCTAACCTGCAGAATCATCTATTCTGGAGAGCCACCAATCGCCTAGAAGTTTGGGTAGTGTCTTGTGAATCGAGGTCTTCTCCTCTTCTCATAGTAGGCGTCATTAGTGTTCCAAATCCTGAGGGTGATATAACATGACACTATCATTCCTACATGCATTATCGTTCATTCACTTTGCAAGGTCATGCTAGGTCTTAAGCCAAGGGCATGTCAGCTGCTCTTTGGCTGAAGATCTAGCAGAGGATACCGTACACCAAGGGCATGTCAGTTGCCTTTATGGTGACAACCTCCTCCGCCAATCAAGGGCATGTCAGCTACTCTTTGGCAAAAGATCTAGTAGAGGATATCATACACTAGGGGCATGTCAGCTGCCTTTATGGTGACAAACTCCCTCATCAATCAGGGGCATGTCAACTGCCTTTATGGTGACAACCTCCCTCGTTAATTAGGGGCATGTCGACTGTCTATTGGTTGACCCTCTTTGGGATAGTATCTTCATCTAGGACACGTTGATCGCTTTGTTGCTTGAGTCCAAGAACAAGGACATCGGCAACCATATCCCTTCGAGATCAGAACAGGGTCTCTGATAAATCCTATAGAGATGAATCGCAAAACACGACGATTCATGGCAGAGTATTGGGGGATTGTAATCGCTACTTTCGACCTTTGTCATGTTTCTGCAGAATTAGCAAGATGCTTTCTATGTCATGCATATAACTTCAAAGCAATCATTCCAGCGGTGTAAACATTATCATCAAACTGTAATGTATTTCTCTTGGAGTTAAGTGGTACGGTTGATTCCTTGAATACTCAATGTCGGCTCTATCACCAAACAACCCCGGCCATCAGGGTTTGATGGTCATTTCTCACTAATTTGACACTTGATCTGGTCTAGTTCGTGGCATGGATCTTTTCTCGAGGCTTGGCGCCCGAGTTAAGCCATTCAATAGCCCATACTTTGGTTTGTTATGCCCCCACGGTCGTTGAATGGTTTCCATAGCCTTGGGTTGCTCTTTCCTACTTTCAAAGCATTTATGCGACACTTTCTGTCCCAATTAGACTTCTTAAAATATGATTGTATGGAATAAGGCCATTTGTCTAATTGAAAGTAAATATTTTGATAATATTCCGTAGGAGTTCTTCTTCCCAGTCTGGTGTGGCCTGAGTCAAGAGAAGTCGAAGCTACCCTATTTGATCATGGGTTTCCCCACGGTTCTCTGGATGTTGATTGGGAAATTGATGGACAGTGATCCTGACAAGTTGCGAACTTGGGGTATCCCCTCAAAGTTCTTGGATATTGCGAATGTAGAGGTTTCCTGATACTTTTTGTGTGCAGCTGCCCAGTTCTGAAAGCCTGCTACCCATGTATTCCGCTTCGGAAGAATTGAATTGACTCCCACTTTGGAGGAGATCCGTCAGGTGTGCTGTTTACATAAGCTTCTGGGGCCTACTGTGTTTATACGGCATGACGGGTACTCTTCAGTATTGAGTGAACTGACTGACCTGTCAATCGGCGATTGTGGTCGTCAACTTATCTGTACTGATGGACCAACTCTCATGTTACAATTGGCATATTTTGACAAGGTGGTCGAGATGCGCACCTCCTTAGGTGATGAGTTATGGCTGAAAGGTTTTGTGGTCTGCTTTTTAGGTGAGTTAGTTTTTAGCCACGGTTGGACCGTTGTAAATATCGAGGTTGCTGAGATTGCTTTGGTAGTGGTAACTTGTTTGATAGACTTGGCTTTAGTTAACCTAGCAGAGATTTATCGAGCCTTAGACCGGTCATTACGTCGTTGCCGACATTTCTATGGTTGTGGAGTTTTTGTACAGGTTTGGTTGGTTGCTCATCTGGGTGTAGAGGTCTTACGCCCTCAACGATCAGCCTTCGAATCTTATTGCTAAAGTGGTCATGCTCGCACCCTCACATCAATTCGTAAGGAGTATGAGCGGCTGGAGAGTTTGACAGAAGACAAGGTGGCCTGGCGCATCATTCCTTCGGCAACTCATAATTTCGAGGCTTTCTTCAATACTGCTGACATGCAGCTTATCATTCTACTGGGGCTGATTGGTGGTGTTGAGTATCATCCAATTCGAGTGATGCGGCACTTCGTATACCAACAGGATTCCTTCGTTCAAGGGCTAATGCTAGCTCGGTTTCAGGAGTACCCTTTAAGCACTTATGCCATGACTAAGGAGCTATCACGCCTGTTAAATAGCTCCATCCGATCGAATAGTCTCACAGTCATAAAAGGGAGGAGTTGTTCAACTGATTATGAAACTGAAATTGAAGAGACCTGGCTGATCTGTGGAGTAGCTCCAAGCCATACACTATTTACCAAAGCTAGAGGCTCTAAGAGATCCAGGGATGATGCAAATTCTTGATATTCGTGTTGTACTATTTGCTGAAACAGTATAATCACTGCATTGTATTCGATTGCTATAGTAGGTTCATTGAAACACTTATATCAGTTTGATTGGATGCTTATGGTTAATTTGAAGCTGGAATTTCCATTACTGCAACATGTGCTTGGCTAGTTCAAACTATTGTCTTCTTTTGCCTATCGACTTGGCGCTAGGGTGTGCCCAGGAAATAGTTGAGAATATTGTTTCGATTTGGCGCCTATGCCTGGACAAACGAAACCGTCATAGACTTCTGTACCAGGTAGGAGGGATCCCAGTATCTCTCCCAAATTCAATCCGGACGAACGAATCTCGGTGCCACCCTTTTGCCTATAAATTCTGATCCTGACAGACGGATTCAAGGCTACCCTTTTTCATTTTCTTCTAAACTACCGGACAGAGTCTAGATGGTCCCATCCCATGTTTGATTTGGACGGACGAATCGCGGTGTCACCTCTTGCCTTTGAATTCTGATCCTAACAGGTGGAATCGAGGTTATCCTTTTTCATCTTCTTCTAAACTATCGGATGGAGTATAGATGGTCCCATCCCCGGTTCGATCTAGACGAACAAATCTCAGTGCCACCTCTTGCCTTTGAATTCCGCTCCTGACAGGCTGAATCGAGGCTACCCTTTTTCATCTTCTTCTAGACTACCGGACGGAGTCTAGATGGTCTTATCCTAGGTTTGATCCGGATGGACGAATCTTGGTGCCACCTCTTGCCTTTGAATTCTGATTCTGACAGGCGGAATCGAGGCTACCCTTTTTTCATCTTCTTGTAGACTACTGGACGGAGTCTAGATGGTCCCATTCCAGATTCGATCTGGACAGATGAATCTCGGTGCCACCTCTTACTTTTGAATTCCGATCATGATAGACGGAATCGAGGCTACCTTTTCCATCTTCTTCAAGACTACCGGATGGAGTCTAGATGGTCCCATCCCAGGTTCGATCCGGACGGATGAATCTCGGTGCCACCCTTTTGCCTTTGAATTCCGATCCTGACAGGCGGAATCAAGGTTACCCTTTTCCATCTTCTTCTAGACTACCGGACGAAGTCTAGATGGTCCCATCCCAAATTAGATCTGGACAGATGAATCTCGATGCCACCTCTTGTCTTTGGATTTCGATCCTGACAGACAGAATCGAGGCTACCTTTTCCATCTTCTTCTAGACTACCAGACAGAGTCTAAATGATCCCATCCCAGATTCGATTTGGATAGAGGAATCTCGGTGCCACCCTCTTGCCTTAGAGTTCTAATCTTGACAGACGGAACCAAGGCTACTTCTCCGTCTTCTTCTAGACTACCGAACGGAGTCTAGATTGGTCCCATCTCAAGCTTGCTCCGAATGAACAAATCTTGGTGTCACCTCTTTGCTGATTCCTCATCTACACTGTCATCCCCATCATCTGAGCTGATACCCCGAACTATCTAGTTGACGATCGTCATATTGTCAGGAGCGGATTGATACCCTGAACTATCCGGTTGACGACCGTCATATTGTCAAGAGGAGGCTGATACCCCAAACTATCCGACAACGAGTTCGTCAACTCATTAGCGAGCTGATACCCCCAAACTTTCTGGTTGACATCCGTCATCAATCTATCTTCAGTCGGCATGTCTGATGTCTTTCCATGCATCCTTTTGGGCCAAAAGGTTTGTCATTCGTCGAGTCCCCCTGTCGTGCGACAAGCCCAGTAATCTTGTCCAGGCACCCCTTGGCATGAGTCGGAAAATCCTCGTGTTCCCCTTCGTGGGTTGATGGGCTACCCACTCGTCGCCAGTGTCGTCCTCATGCATCACCGGACATCTGGGTCAACCCTTGCATCAACATCATGCATGGGCCACGGGTCATGACTTTTCTGTGCATCCACTGAATAAATGATTCACAGCCTCATAGCAAGTCCCACTCTCCCATAGAATCAGGCGGGGTGTCTTATCAACCCTGAGCATCGGTCTCGATTCCCTCGACCTCGCTCAGGGAGGAGTATATGTAGACATCCTGATTTTGCAGTAACTTGACAACGGACTCCTCTAGAAAGATGCTTTGGTTGCGACCACCTTTACCTAAACCCTAACTCCACCAAAACCCTAAACCCACAACCCATGTAAGCCCACACAAGCCCACTTTGACCTAATTCAAAGGAAAACCAATAATTAAGAATCAAAACCAAACAAAATTCATTTAAAACTTTTAAAATCCAAATTAATCAAATAAAAACCCCAATTAAAACTAAAATTAAATAAAATCCACTTAAAACCCAAATTAATTAAGTGAAAATCCTAATTAAAACCAAAATTAAATAAAATCCAATTAAATCTGCTTAAAATCCAAATTAATTAAGTTAAAACCCATATCAAGCAAAATGCAACAAAATCCATTAAAATTGAATCTAATCAAAAAGAAACCCTAATTCATACAAAAATCAACCAAAAAAACAATTAAACCAAAATCAAAATTAAACCCCAAGTAAAACCAATTAAATCAAAATTCAAATAAATCTCCAATTAAATCAAGTAAAATTAATTAAACCTAAATTTAAAAGTAATCAAATCAAAAACCAAACCCAAGATCCTAATTAAAATAAAAAAACCCTAATTCCCAAAACTTTAAGTAATTAAAAACCAAAACCCTAATTTAAAATCAAGTAATTAAAACCCTAATTTTAAAATCACTTATTTAAGCTCAAAAACCCTAATTAAACTAAAAACCCTAATTAAAATCTAAAAGCCCAAAATTAAACTCAAAATTCTAATTAAAACACAAAAACCTTAATTAAACTAAAAAAAACCTTAATTAAAACCCAAAAACCCTAATTAAACTCAAAATCCTAATTAAAACCCAAAATCCAAAAACCATAAAATAATTAAAATCCTAAAAACCCTAAAATAATTAAAATCCTAATTTGAAACCAATTAATTAAACCTTAAATCACAAAATTAAAAATTGATTAAAATCGTAAGCCTAATTAAAAACCTAAAGCAAATAACCCTTGAATCCCTTAAAACTTAAAAAACAAAACCTAAAAAACCCTAAAACCCGAAAGCCCACTCGTAGGCCCAAATCTAGCCCACAGCTCCCATATCCATTCATTAATCACAAACTTAGGGAATCTGGAAAAATAATTTTGACGACCAACCCTCACTGCCGACGACATCCCAATATTTCCGGTGATCTCAATTACACCCACTCTCTCCATCCCTCCTTCCCCACGTAAGCCAACCGCCTTCAGCCACGATCCACGAACCGAACCCCGTCTTCCACCTCTTTTTAGAGCGTGAGAAACCATCGAAATGGACTAGAGAGGAGGGACCAAAGGAGAGAAAGAAAACGGAGGGAGCACCGGAGAAAAGAAAAAAGCCAAACAAACCCCATTGGAGCCCTAGAAGACCTGGTAATTCCCCCCACCGTGAAAGCACTTTTTCCAACCTACTTGGAACCCCAGAGCCTCCCTGAAACGTCGTAGCCAGAGTAGCCACTAGAGAAGTGCCGTCGTTGAGCTCCGCCGGGAAGGATAACAGCGGCCAACCAGGTATTCCTCTTCCCCATTCTTTCAATCCCGAGCATGCACCTTAGGTCCAGAAGACTCCCCCTAGCTTTTTAGATGAGTTTAGTCGGAGTAGGTCACCTTGCTGGTCATCTCCCCACCTCCGGTAGTGGGTTCACCACCACCGGCGAGGCCATAGGCCTCCTGGGACAGGTGAGGCCCCATGGGCCTCTCCTCTGTCTTCCTCCTCCTCCTCCCTGAGTTTCCAACACTCGAGAGAGATCCTTAGGCCTCCATCGCCTGAAAATGCTATCGTTGCTCTGTCACTCCTCGATCGCCACTAGGGAAGTCATTGAAACCCTCTGGGTGTCCCCCCCCCCCCCTCGTCGCTCACCACCTCCTCCAGAAGCTCCACCGCATCGCCACGCACCTCTCCAAGTCGTCGTGCCGTCGTTCCAGAGTCTAGAGCACCGCCCCAACCTCTACCGTGGTCTTCTCCAGCGTAGGGGATGGGGAGAACACCTCAGGCCACCCCCAACCCTCGACGACACCACCAGGAGCCTCCTTGCATCCCCCCGAAGCTTCGCTGATCCTCACCGCGCTGTTCCAGTCACTGTGTCACTGCCAGTTCCCTTCGCCATCGTCTTCTCCAGCGTCGACAACTGACCGCCGAAGCCAAAGGTTGGGAGGACATCTCAGGCTTCCCTAGTCCTGCCCACAGCTCTGGAAAGCTCCGCTGTGCCTCCCTCCAACCTCCTAGGCCATCGTCGGAGCCCTCCAGTCGTTGCACCGCTGTTGGGTCGTCGTCGAAGGTTGTGCTGGAGTAAAAACGCTGGCGAGCCTCCGGTGAACTTCGAAGGATAGTTTTTAGTTTAGGTCCAGTTAGTTTTCGGTTTGTACAGTTAGGTCCTTAAATCATTTCTTTTAAGTCCTTTTTTTATATTTAAGTCCTTGTAGTTTTAAATAACTTTTGTTTCTTTATTTTGTTTCTATAAGAATTGCATGTAGCTCCCTACATATTTTACTTTTCTATTTTTATTGCATTCATGCATGTTTTATCACATCTAGGTCCCTGACATCATGTTTTCTTTATAATTAAGTCCTAGGATTTTGCATTTTGCCCTTAGAATTCTTTGAAATGAATTTTCTTTGTAAAATTTGCATCCATAACCTTGAAGTCATCCATAATTACACTAATCAATAAAAAACTTAATTTCTATTGCATTGTGGTCCTGAAATTTTGCATGCCTGCCCCTGAATTCATTCCATAATGTTTTTTGGACATGAACATTTACATCTAGGCCCTTGAAATTTTTTTAAATCATTAATCATGGTTTTAATTGTATTTTAAATCACATTTTGGTATGTTTCACATTTATTGATCACATGTGCTTGTAAATCACCACTTGAATAGAGTTTTCATCAAAAACCATGTTTGCAATATAAAAGAATTTCTGATTTCACATTTTAGTCAGATTCGCACTTTATGTGTGAATTTTGCGTAGTATACCCTGAATTTTCAAGAAATTACCAAAAATGCAATTTTCACACATGTCACACCACAATGATACATTTGCTTTAAATCCTTTATCCTAACATTAAGATAATACTTTCTAAGCACATTTTAACCATGATTTTCCCCTTTTTTTGTGAATTTTGCACATTAGACCCTAAGTTTTCAAGAAATTATCAAGGTACAATTCTCACACATCTCAGTGCTACATTTTCCTTCGATCCATCATCTGCACTCTAGGATAGAAGTCACTGAATGTATTTTAATCTAGGTTTCCATCCTTTTTTGTGAATTTTACGTTTTGGTCCTTGTACTTGTCCCTTATTATGTTTACATCATTTTATTATTTTTAAGACCTTTTCCTTTGCATGTTTTCTTGAAAATAACATTTTCCTAACATTTAGGCATATCTTAGACATGCATCATCCACATACACACATTTATTACATCTGGTCATAGAAATGACCGAATTGCTCTTATGTCACCAATTCATGCACATGCATGTTAGTTTTGCACTTAGTCATACATAATATTTGTCTAAGTCATTCCTCAGCACCTTTTACACATTTAGGTACACATTCATGCATTTTGCATAATTTTTATTACATTTGCATACCAGTCCACCCATTTTAAGTAAGCCTGCATCTCATGTGTTCCTTTAATGGATTTTTTTCTTCATTTTATTTTCGGAGTCCCTCACCCGACATTCGATTTGATTTCCTTTACTCCTACATTTTGGACTTTTTCGATTTGATTTGGATTTCATCGCCCGAGAGTGCACATTAATTAACCAAAAGGCCCACAATGGCCCAATTGCGGATTATTTTCCTTTTTTTGGTTTTTTATGACATTTTCCATGATTCCAACGATGTGAGTTGACCCCACTTTTTAACCTTTTGATATCAGTGTGATTTTCTAGAACATTCTCTCCAAAATATCATCATTTTATGTGATTTTCTTCATATGTCGTTGTTTGCCTGTTTTACGTGGACTTCTTCGCAATTTGTTCCATCTCGATTTCCACGATGTTTCCCATGATTCTGAGGATCAACGTTGGTTGCATTTTTGATGCTCTTGATGTCGGTGTGGTTTTCCAGAGCCTTCTGTCCAAAAACACTGTCATTTTATGTGGATTTCTTCACATGTCACAGTTTACCTGCTTTACGTGGATTTCTTCGCAATTTTCCTGTTCGGATTTCCATGACGTTTTCTACAATTCTAATCAGTTGAGTTGATTTCATTTTTGATTCTCTTTAGGTCTGTATGATTTCCCGTGCCTTTCTCGCCAGAAATCTCATCATTTCATGTGATTTTCTTTGTCGTGTTGTATTTCTTGATTTCATCATTTCGTGTGGATTTCTTCGCAGTTTTTGCATACCATCTTGCACATCCATCTAGTATTAATTTGGCATTCATATTAGCATGATTAGAGCATAATATAGGCTTAGCAAGCATTCATCCAGCCTTTAGCAAGCGAATTAGATTAGAAAGACCGAGTTTCTCGGGCGTATGGGGGTACCTAACACCTTCCTCGTATGTAATAGGAATCCTTTCCCATCCTCTGGTTAGTAGATATCTGGCCTTCATATTTGCATCTCATGTAGTCATCTTTTGTAGTTTGTTTGTAGTTTTTCTCGTCTTTCCCTTAAAAGACTAGGTGACGACTCCTTTTCTTTTCGTTTTTATCCTATCTTGCGCCTTCGCCATCTTAGCATGGCTATGGCCTCCTCCCTCTAACGCGACTCTGCGCTAGATCCTCAGGCGGGCATGGTCACAGTATAATACTAAATTTACATTTAAAACATTTAATAAAATAAAAATAGTATAAAACTGTGACCATGCCGGACCCGAAGGGAGGCGGGAAAGGGATCACAGCCATGCCAATGGATGGCGAAGGCGCAAGGACAAGAAGAAAGAGAAAAGGAGTCGCCACCTAGTCTTTTAATGGAAAGACGAGGAAAACCACACAAGGATGAATGCATGCATGAGATGCAGA
>JAMKQA010043572.1:0-17233 GCA_024699735.1 Posidonia australis | reverse complement strand
CTAGTCTGGTGCATCTGTTCGAGCCACGTTTGCCGCACACAGGTCTGGGTAGTTAGCTTTATTTGTTTAATATTGCTGCTTAGTTGCTTTTAATTAAGCTTGGGTAGTTCTTGTACTGTTGTGTAGCACCGGGGTGTTACAAAATGCCCCCCTCCCCTCAGTTTGGTCGCTGAAAGCACATAAGAGATTTACGTAAGGGTCGGGAAGTCCAACAGCCATCGCTAAGGCCGGTTGATCCTTCTTTCTTGTAAGGTTCTCCTATCTGATTCTCTCTCTCCCCTCAAACTCTCTACCCCACCTCGACTCCATGAAGGTTTGCTTCCTCTAGATTGACTCACAGAAGATCTTCTTTGGATCTTACGACAAAGAGTACTATTAGTTCTTCTTCCTTATTTCCCTACTCATTATTGTCTCTCTCTCATTTGAGGGGAAGAGAATGCATGCTAAGCACGGAGGTAGGGGCGGCCCCCTCTCCCTCTATCCTCTCTCTCCCTCCGAAGGCCTTTGACCCTATCAATTTGTCATCAATTTAACTAGTGATAGGGGTTCTCCTTCAGGCTTCACGTCGTGTAATTTTAAGGCTAAGGATGACTTGCATGTTGTTGGGGGGTTTGGGTGGCCCTAGTGCTCATGCCCTTGGGACCTCAAGTTCACCCTCCTCCGCAACAGTTATCATGGAAACTAGTTTTTCCTCCTCAACCCCAAAATCGATGGAAAACTTGCCTTCTTACGCGACTAACAATGATTTCAATCTAATTATTCTAGAATCTTGTCTGGTCTTAAGTTTATCCTTGTCTCCTCCATCTGAGATTGTTTGGCCCTCTACCGAGAGTTGGTCGACTGGGAGTAGTTTCTACTACGACGATAATAGTCCTTTACCTTTTTTCTAAAGGCCATGGGGGTGACCCTACAATGAGTTCCCCAAAGACACGGAAGGCCATATCCTGATCCTTGAGAAGGGAGGACGTTAATTTGGATTCCTCAGCAACATCAACACCAGAACCATCTGTCAGTGATCCTTTTACTCCCACCATCGTTTCGTACAACTCCTATCATATTCGTTTGTATCCGAACATTAATTATGAGGACAACTTTTTTGTCAGGCACCTCCTGTGATGTCAGTCTAGGGAAGAGTTAGGTGATTTTGAAATCTTGTGCATTCAATGCTAAAGGCAAGCCTGTTCTTTAAAAACCATTTTTTTTAGGATTTTGAGGTTCCTACCTTGGGAAGCCACACAATGTTAACTCTCTCGCTTTAATTCCCAACCAAATTTGGCACTACCTTACATCACTTTGGCTCGTAACTGCCTTGGAAATCACATCCTACCTTTAGCAAGTGCACCATACCACAATTTTAGCTATACTTAAATCTCCTAAAATAATGGCTTATTCCAATCAACCAATGCTCCCTTTCAATATGGGACGCCTAATTCTATCTCTGATGGTGGTTGGATTCAAGTCAAGTGTCGTCATATCAAATCTAAATACACCTACTTTTGTACCTACACCGGTAGGTGCTTATTTATGGGTTGTGTGGACATTTGAGAAACTACTGTAGGCTTAAAGGATTCTCTTTTTGCCGTAAATATCCTTCTTACATGATTGGGGTCTACAAATTATTTAAAGGCTCACCTTCCTCCCAGCAACCCCCGCTCACTACTCCTGATTCTTCTCCTTTTCTTCCACACACTCCTTCCTCAAAGTCAATAATGGTGGGCTTTTCTCCTCACCAACTTATAGTTATTCCACCCTTAGATGAAATATACAATCAAATAGACTTCCTCTCTACCTGTGCGGTGGTTAATACTAATTTCCACAACATCTCAATTGAGTAGTTGGCAAATATTTAGAGTTACAAACTCCAAGTCTGTAGTGAAGTTTTCCTCACTATCCTTTTGGAACGAGGCTTTAAAATCCAAATGGTCCACTTCCTTTGACATGTGTCTTTTCTTTGCTCCCTAGTCTGCTAATATTAACGTAGTTCAGACATTAGAAGATGAAGACCTTTGGGTTCGTATGGAGGGCATTCCGTACCATTTGTGGAGCATCAACCTATTTTGTAAAATGGTCTCCATCTTTGCTTAATTATTGGAAGTGGATACGAGAAATGACTAGGTGTGCTTCCTAGACTGCGCTAGTATTATGGTTAAGCTCTTCAGCAGAGAGATGCCAAGTCTAATCCATTTTTCGTTTCTCAGAAAGGTCTACCCTATCTAACTCAACCGAGTTCTAGATATTTGTGCTCTAGTATGCAAATTTGGTCCTCCTAGTACATCCTTCTCTATGGACTCTTCTGGTTCGTAGGGACGTAGAAAGTCTTATGGGAAGTTTTGCCACAACAATGGAGGTCGTAAGGGGTGTGGTAATGAAGGAAATTTTGGTGGCTTTAATGCTCTCAAAGTTTGGCCTCAAAGTCTGGACTCAAAGTCTAAATGAAGGGGAGAATTCAAGCCGAGATGCCACACATAATACTATTTCTAAATCCTCGATCAAAACCCCACCTCTGTATGTTGATATTGGGCTTCTGCCTAGGCCTTCCTCTGGAAAGGCTAGTACCTCTATGATGGCGCAAGAGGGTCCTCAAGCTAGTCTCTCAAACCTCACTCTTCAACCTCTTTCCATGGCAAAGATAAGGCCCCCAATTTGTCGCTGCAACTTTCTAAACCAACTGCTTTAAATATCAATATTGATGCTACAACGAGAAAAGAATCTTTGCTTCCCAGAATCCCAGTGCTAAGGATAAGGATTCTCCAATTACCTTATCATACCTAAGGTTCATGAGCATTAAATTCAAAAATGCTCGAGTTAGAGCCCTTCTAACTACATTAGATGATCTGAAGTCTAAAATTTCTAGCACTAACAAGGAAGGACTGCCTAGCAGTCTAGCCCCTGCTCCATTTGAGGAACACCACTCTTATGTTGGCCGCACTAGCCTGGTGAAGGCTACTCAAGGTACTCACAAGACTCCCTCTTTATGTTATTCCCCTGTTAATAGGACGATGGATGAACCCTTTTCTTCATTCTGTCCTTCATCCTCTCCTTCTTTCAACATTGGGGACTCAGTCTCCCATAATCCTAAGTTAGATGGCATCCTTAGATGGGATTTCTATAATGATTTTATGAACTTTTGTTCAAATATGGGTATCTTAATTTGTAATAGTATGGAAGCCAAACGACTACTAGATACTATTAGATATCAACATAACCTCCCTCCTTCCAATTTAGATTCTGATAATGACTGTGTGGAGTTCTTTCGGCTTTACAATGGTAGCTTACTACAAACTGTTGATTTGCTTATTCGATTTCTTGATCATGATTATTTTAACATGGAATATCCATGGATTAGGTAGTAGAACTAAGTATTAGGAGCCAAGGAATCGGGTCCATATGAACAAGGTAGACTTCCACATCATTCTTGAAACCAAAGCGGAGTCATTCTTTAATTTCATTTTGTGTAACATTAGTGGAGGTAGGCTAAATCACTAGGCTTCTCTTCCGTCTCAGGGCCTTGCAGGAGGCATTCTGATGGATTAGGGTGACTCCTTATCTTCTTAGATGGAGTTTGTTTTATGGTAGCTTCTCGCTTTCTATCAAATTCCGAAACCATGCTAACTCCTTTGAATGATGGCTCATTGGGTTCTATGTCCCTTACTCACCATTGTCTAAGATTTAATTCCTTATTGTACTTAGGCACGTTCAAACCTTCACTGGAGATAATTAGGTCATTGGTGGGGATTTTAATATCACTAGATTTTCCATGAAAGATCCAATAAGTCTTACAATACCCCCTTAATGGCAAATTTTAATGATTTTATTGTTGAGGACAATCTCGTAGACTTATCCCTTAATAATTTCTCATATACGTGGTCAAATTTTCAAAATGAGGAAATCTTAGTAAAATTAGACCATTTTCCAAGTCTCTCTCAATTGGGAGTCCCATTTCCCTAATACTGTCTATTCTCGTAAAGCTAAAATTGTTTCTGATCATATACCCATCTGTTTTGACACTAAACCACTTGAGTGGGAACCTTTTCCCTTTAGATTTTATAGATGCTAGATTTTGAAAGAAAGTTTTGACAATACAACTCAAGACTACTTGAACCAATTCTCCCAAAGTTTTGACAATACAACTCAAGACTACTAGAACCAATTCTCCCCAATTGCTGATCCCATTGCAAATTTTTCTTATAAACTCAAAGTAATCAAATTTACTATTAAAGCTTAGCTACTATAACACTCGTAAAATTCATTTTGTAATCATTTACATTTTAATGAATTTAGTCTTAAACGGGTGTTACTATTCCAAGGCCCGTTTGTGTGTTTTTGTGCTTTTAGACTTGGGCCTCGTGGGCCGGCTTCTTTTTGTGTGTCCTTGTGCGTGCTTGGCACTGTGCATTGCGGCACTGTGCTTGTGGGTCCAGGAGTGGGTCCATGTGTGGCCCAGGTGTGGGTATGTGTGGGACCCGCACTGTGGGCCAATTGGTGAGAGTATTTGGTACGGGAAGTCGTTGGCTCGTACAGGATGGTTGGTTGGCAGAGCGCGCACGTATGCACTCGCCCAACTGCTTCATTGCATGGCTCTATAAGCTCATGCACACCTTAGTGCATGAACCATCCCTCCTCCTCTTGGTCGCGTCTCCTATTTCCCGAGCACACCATTCTACCTTCTCCTTCACTCCATCGCCTCTCTCTCTCCCTCTCTCTCCACTCGTTCTCTCTCCCTCCATTCACCCCCTCCTTCCTGTCTCTCTCACTCTCCCTCTCCTGTTTCTCATCTCCCCACATCTTCCTTCTTGTTCGGTGTGCCTGAGGATCAACGGAGGTGTGTGGCAGCTCGTAGCGACGTGTGGAGCTCCAGTGGTGTGCCCCTGTGGTTGTGAGAGCCTCAATGAGGATTGGGATCACTGGAGTCGACCGGAGGATCGTCGGAGCTTGTTTCTCAGGTACGTACCTCCAATCCATGAATATAGAGTGTAAAAATGGTAGAAATTGATAGGATTGCATGGAATATAGATAAATTTACATTCCTAGAATTTAATGTGGTTTTTATGGATATTTATGGTGGCAGTTGAGTTTTGGGTCATTTTGACCCTCCTGCCTTTGCGAATTTATATCTTGATGCATGGTGAATGGATTTTGGTTTTGTTTATTGAGTTTTGGAGTAGACTCGAGGATCTACATCTTATATTTATGTGAAATTTTTGGTGCATATTTGGGGGGTCTGATCAAAGGTCCCACTTTAGACAATTTCGGAAGTTGAGTTTTTGGGTCGTTTTCTAGGATCATAGAATTCGACGTACCAAAGTGGAAACGGCATACCGAATCAATGAATTTCAGTATACCGAATCCGTTTGGCATATCGATTTTGTGTCAGTTTTGGCCCTCTGGTCGATTCGGTCAGCTGAATCCTTCCTATCGACCGATCCAATAGATTTCGGCATACCAAAGATGGAACGACATATCGAATCAGTGGGATTCGGCATATCGAACCCATTTTTCGGCATGCCAAATCAGGACCCAAACATGTTTCTAAAAATCAAATTTTCGTGGGATTTTCGGATTAGTTTATATTTTTCCTTTGAGATGGGATTGTGGGCCGTCAGTGGTGGTCCCTTGGGACACCTGATGTGCTGTTTTACCGAGGTTTTGGAAGAGTTTTCAAAGATATAAAATGGTTTTGAAAATGATTTCAAAGAAATGGTTGGTCCGTTTTGGAAAATAATTTTTCCTGGTTTTCTGCGTGCGGGCCTAGACACTGTGGGATCATGTCATCAGGACCAGGGAATGTGACGACATTCTCAGGTGATTGCGTCCGTCTCCCTAGTTGAGGTCTTGGGCTGAGATACCTGAGGCTGAGGGACGTCAGGTCTTGGAAGTATGAGACTCCTTGACTGTCATCTCAAGGTTAGAGTTGTGGTCTGTGGGTTGAGGTGTCTTGTAACATGATGGGAAGGTATGATACTCCTACTGTTGTTGTGAGCACTGAGGCTCAGGTGTCGTCAGGTGTGGAGGTATGACACTCTCTCCTGAGTACTGTGTGTGGAGGATGCTGTGAGGAGGCATATCGTGTGGTGGCTAGTACAGGTGGGACACGTGCCCCATAGTTGGTAGCATCCTAAGAGATAGGACAGCGTTCCCAAAGAGGGATTAGTTTTGAGAAAGTTCTCCAAGTGGGAGAATCGCAGGACGACGCGGCTCCTACATAGGGTGGCACGTTGTGACAATGCAGACGCCGTTGGTTGCTCTTCGATGAACTGCTTGAGGCCAGAGTTTGGTTGCCTGACGTCGAACTTCTTGACTCACTGTGTGTGGTTTTGGCCATTGAGGACCTTTGCTAGTGGTTTTGGGCTAGTAGAGCCCTGGTTGTGGTTTTAGCAGGTGTGGGCTTGGTTTGAGCAGTTTTTAGAGAAAATGGTTTACGAAATGAATTTCAAAGAAAATTAATTATGGTTTCGTTTTCCTGTCATTTTTCGTGAGGTGCGTACTAGGTGACTTCTGTCACTCATGCATTTTCCTCGTGTTTTTGAATTGCAGGAGTAGGCACGTAGAAGGTTTAACTTAGTGCATATAGACCGGAGTCTCATAGATGCACACACAGGTTCCTGGTAGTTGATATTTTTTGTTTAGCTTTTAATTTCCTGTAATTTAATTTTCTTTAAATTATTATGGGAAATTTGAAGCGTAACAACTACTCTCTCACAGAAACATCAACCTTTCTAGGCTTTTAGAGATCGAGAGTTTGGTCCAAACTCTAGATAACCAAGCTAAGATGTGCCCACTCACTCCATCCCAATGGCAGCCGAAACAAGACTTGAGAGCTAAACATCTTCTTATCCTTAAAAGTCAGGAAATTTATTGGAGGCAAAGATCTTAGATACAATGGCTCAAGGAAAGAGATCTTAATACATCCTTATTCCATAAAACTACTTATGTCAAGTAAAGGGAAAATTCCATAACATTCCTCATTATAGGAGGAATCTGATCCAAATCATTACATGCCATCAGGAATGCGATTGGAGATCATTTCTCAGCTCTCTTCAATAAACCCCCCCTCCCTACTTTCCCCCTCAACTAGGATGCTCTTCTTCCTTACAAGGTACTCAGTGCTCAGTCCATTGCAGGCCCCTTCTCTGAAAAAGAAATCAAGCATAGTGTCTTCTCCCTCCTTAGAGATAAATCCCCAAGGCTAGATGATTTTCCATTGTGTTTCTACTATCATTTTTGGTACTTGATTAAGGAAGACATGTTCCAAGCTCTTCACTTTCTTTTCCATTCTAAAGACAACGATATCCTGAGACAAATCAACCAAACCTTCATTGTCCTAATCCTTAAGAAGTTGAGTATCGAGATAGTCCAAGATTACCGACAAATTAGATTACTCAATAGCAGCCACAAAATTTTCACTAAATGTTTAGTGTGACCATGTCGATGGAACCCTTGTGCGGCTCTCCTCCTACCGGGTGCGTGGAAACACTCAAGGAGACCCAATATGGTCACGGCGAAGATGGTGAATCCGGAGGAAGAGACTAGACCGGGAAACACCAAAGGAAGATAAAAAGGATAAGGAAAGGAGTCGCCACCTAATCTTTTAATGGAAAGACGAGGAAAACCAAAAACACCAGAAAAATTGAGAAGCAAACAAGATGTAGAATGTATGCGTGTGCTCCATGCCTAATGGACAATGCACAAATGAATGCGGGCCAGAGAAAGGGTACGGAATCTGATTACGCATGGGGAAGGGGTTAGGCACCCCCATGCGCCCGAGAAAACTCGGTCTTTCTAGGTTTCCTACTGTCAATGGTCTAATGAATATATGCTTGCTTATTCTATATGCTCATGCATGAAGATGATTGAAAACATGCCAAATCAAAGTAAAGAAGTGAAATAAAGGGAAAAAGTTAATCCAAGGGTCAAATGTAGGCATTGAGAATGCCGCTTTACTGTACGCCCTTGGGCGATGAGGAAAATCGTGAAAATCGAGAAATTCTGGGAAAACGTCTCGCAAAACAGCGGAAATTGGAATAAATCCGAGAAAATCAAAAAGGGGAAAATAATCCTCATCTTGGACAATGTCGGCTTTGTGAAGCCTTTTACTGTACGCCCTCGGGCGATGGAAAACTAAAACAAATCTAAAGGCGAAAACCGAGAGAAATCCGAGAAATGACGAGAAAACCAAGCTCAAAACAAGCTAGATATGCATGTGCAAAGCAAGGAAGGAAAGGCAAGAAAACTTGCGCGAGAAGATGTGAAAAAATGTGCAAAATGCATATGTGAGTGTAATAATGAAAATTCCTGGGGATTTTGTGCAAAAACCCAAATTTTGATTAAAACTGATATTCTGAAACCCAAATCATTAAAAATACATAGGAAAACACATTCTATGCAATTATGAAGAAATCTAGGGTCAAATGTGCATCCCTAGTCAAAATTAAGTTTCCTAAGGGTCAAAATGCAATTTTACCACTAAAACATGCATTTAAAACAATTCAGTCAAAATTTAGGGTAAAAATGCAAGAAAAATGATTCAGAAAAGTTCCAGAAAGTTTCAGGGGCAAAACAGTCATTTTACCCTAAAAACAGGCATTCAAAGTAAAATCAGTGAAGTACAGGGGCTAAACAGCCAATTGCCCGGCAGAATAAAGCATCCAGAAAAGTTTCTGAAGAAACTAGGGGCAAAAATGTAATTCACAGAGAAATAAAGCACTAAGAAGAATTTCAGTAAAGACTGAGGGTTAAAATGCAATTTACCCTGAGAAAACATGCTTTAAATAGTTTTCAAAAAATTATGGGCCTAATGTGCAATTTAACCAGCAAAAACAACACCCTAGATGATTTCAGAAGAATGTAGGGGCTTAAATGCAAATTAACTAGAAAAATGAACTTTCAGAAAAATTTCAAGAAAGCTCAGGGTCTCTTATGCAAGATTCCTGAATAAAATACATTAAAAGAAAACTTGAGGGCTTTTGCTAAAGTTTAATGCCTGGAAAACATTATTTTAAATGTTCAGGGGGAAGAATGTAATATTTTCAATTAAAACTTTATTCGAATGATTTTAGAAAAATGAGAGGATGAGCTATTTGTAATAAAAGGACCTATGTGTAATACAAAAATGACCTAAATGCAAGGAAAACAAAGTTCCAGAAGTTCAATCAAAATAAAATATTTTAAATTGTTTTAAAAGAAAAAAAGAACGACAGTTGTCGACGACGGTGCTCCGCTGCCGACGACCGCCGGAGGGGGCCATCTGAGGCCTTCCTGTGGTCTTATCGGAGATCAGACCCCACGGGAAGTAAGAGGAAGAAAAGGGGAGATGATCCAGCAGAGTGGATCGAAGATCTAACGGTGGGAGCGGGCCTCCCACCTACCTCGCCGTCGAGGTCTCCGGTGACGGCGTCGAGGAAGAAAGAGCTCTGGCATGCTGTGGTGTGGCGATCCAACTATCGTGGGGGCATCGTGGAGCGTCGGGGAGTGTCCACGCTTTCCCTAGAGCAAAATGGAGGAGGATGGAGCGGAGGCGTTCTCCAACAGTCGTCGACGGCGTCCTCTTCGACAAGCGGCGTTGCTGCGACGATCGAGAGCTCGTGGCGCGATTCGAGAGGCTCCGGAAGCTTCGTGTAGTGTCGGGGAGTGTTGTTGGACCGTCGAAGGAGCTTGGAGCAGCGAGGGGCATGCGCTCCTTCTCTGGAGCAGTCGTCTTCTCCGGCGACGGCAGGATTGGTGTAACTCCTGCGATCTTCGGGTGGAGCCTTCTGGAGGCGATGAAGCAGCACGCCAGGGATCGGAGAAGCGGGAGGAAGATCAGGGGAGGAAGATAGGACCTATTAGGGGCCAGGACCTTACCCTGGACCATCCTCCCACCTATATTGCCGGAAAACGGCGACGGCGAGCTCCGGGGAGCAATTCCGTCCAAAGAAAAACCCCTGAATTGCTCGGAATTGATCCAGAAAGAGAGAGGGGATCGTAGGAAGCAATGTTCAAAACTAAAGGAGGTCTGAAGAGAGCGTACCTAGCCTGACGACGTGAGGCTCCTTCATAGCTCGCCGGAGTGTCTGAATTCTCCTCCTCTCCTTCCCGCAAGCTCTCCTTTCTCTCTAGAATTCTCTGACACTCTCAGCTCTCTTCTCTCTCTCGCCAAAGTTTTTCTAGATCCTGCCTCTACCCCTCCTTATATAGCTGAAGAAACCCAACAACCCACTCCAACAGAAGGTCAACCGTGTAACAGAAGCACTTAACAACCCTCTAACCTCCCCAACCAAGCTCGTAACAACCTAACAAACTACAAACCTTTGTCCCCCCACGCCATCTCTGTCCCCTTGATCGTCGACAAGGATCGACGGCGATCCAGGCTTCACCGGCGGCACATCAGTGGCTCGGGCTGCTTTGGTGGCTTATGCTAGAGGAGTGGGGCTCGGGCTGGGTTGGAATGGCTCAACAAGGAGGTGGGTTCAGTGGCTGAATTGTGAGAGAAATGGCGAGAAGAAGTGGGTTCAGTGGCTAAGTGAGAAGAAGAAAAAAACGAGTGAGATGAGAGCGATGGGTGACTTTGGTAAAAATTCAGTGAAATGAAGAAGAAAAAATAATGACTATAGAGAGGGAGAAATAAGGTGTTGGGTTGGAATGGGTTAAATTGTTTATAGTGGGCCTTCATGAGCTTTGGGGCCAAAGTGTGATCAATTGGGCTTAATGGGCCTATGTGGGCCTTCATGGGCCTAATGGGCTTCAATTAGGGTTAGAGCTCAATCACCACATCTCCATTCTGCAAAATTAAGAAATTGGGGTGTCTACACCTAGTGTCTCGACTCTCTCCCATTTTGAACAGCATCATTGATGATTCTCAATGTACCTTTTTAAAAGGAAGGAACATTAATAATAGTTTTTTTGTTGCTCAGGAAACTATACACCTCCTTCATTCATCCAGGTCTAGAGTAATGGTTAGATTAAACTTTGAAAAAGCTTTTGATAATGTGAATTGGGACTTTTTACTAAACATTTTAGTTGACTTTGGCTTTGGTTCCAAATGAGTATCCTAGATAAAAATATGTATATCCACTGCAAAATTTTTTGTACTAATAAATGACTCTCTAAAAGAGTTCTTCGGTGCTGCCAAGGGACTTAGATAGGGTAATCCTCTGTCTCCACTATTATTCATTTTAGTTATCTTCATTCTTAATAGGATGTTATGCCTTAGTAAGGAAAACAACTTGATTAATAGGATCAAATTTTCCTACAATGATCCTGAGATTCTTAACATTCAATATACAGATGATACTCTATTTTTCCTAGAATCTTTCAAGAGGGGCTTGATAAATCTTAAAAGAATACTATGTTGCTTTCAAGTTAGCTCAAAACTGAAAATTATTTTTCACAAGTCATCTCTTGCTGAAATTGGGATTGCTAACTCTCAATCTAAGAAACTTAGCACTATCTTGGGATGTGTTCAGGCCCACTTACCCATTAATTATCTCAGAATACCACCCAACTACAAAAAAGTATCATTCAATGATTGAGTTGTTGTATTAGATAAACCACACACTCAACTAAACTCTTGAAAGAGTAGATATTTGTCCTAGGGGGGTGTCTTACTCTACTTAATTTTGTACTTTCAGTCATCCCTACATATTATTTATCTGTCTTGCATCTCCCAATTATAGTTGAAAAAGAAATCGATAAAATCCACAAATGCTTTTGTGGAACTTCAGCTCCTTTGATTGCAAGGAATACCATCGTATCAGATAGTAGAATATTTGTAGGAAAAAACAACATTATGGATTAGGGATAAGTAATATTCGAAACTTTAACTTTGCCCTTAAGTACAAACTTCTATGGAATCTATTGATAAGTAAGGAAAATACCAAATGGTGCCACCGGATTAGAAATAGATATTTTAAAAATAATACTATTGGTGCCATTTTGAATATTTCCTCTAGTCATCTATCTCCTCTATGGAAAGAGTTAAAATCAAGCTTTGTGATTATCAATAATTTTAGCACTCTTTCAGTTCATAATGCTCAATCTATTTTATTCTTGGAAAGTAGATGGTATGACCACACATCCCTGAAATTGATTTTCCCTGAACTATATAACCTTGCGAAGCATAAAAAATGATCGCTTGCCAAGATGGTTTCTTCTTTCCCACATCTGGGTGTTGGCTTATTTAAATCCAGTCCTAACTATTCTCTTGTGATGCTACCTCAACTTAGCAACATCATCAATTCAACCAATTTCTCTGTTGAAGTAGATTCTATTATTCAATCTCTCTCCCGATCTAATGTGTTTACAGTTTGAAGTTGTTATGATATTCTTAACGACGAGGGGGTTACAATCACTATTTAAGTCCACTATTTGGAGATGTGCAACTCCTCTTAAGGTTAAGATTTTTGCTTAGCTTGCAATTAAGGATAAGATTCTAACTTGGGTCAATTTGCTCAAAAAAGGTTAGCATGGCTTGTTTTATTGTGAAATTGTGGTTATCAAGAGAAATCCGCCATACATATTTTCTTCCATTGTACTATATCACAAATTATATGGAATTTTCTCTTACGAAATACTAGGTTCCAACTCTAGCTCAGATATTTTCTTTAAAACGTTATTTAGTCTTTCAGTTATGTAATTTAGGCTGGAACACTCTTATTTTAGCAATTTTTCAATATCTTTGGTACATCAAAATGTAGTTATCTTTTATAACAATAGACGAAATATTACCTTAATATTTCTTCATATTTTATCTCTAACTTCCTTTTGATTAGATCATGAAACTTCTGAATAGGGTATAATTAGCTCAGCTACATCTTCTACCCTTAGAACCATGTAGCATAAACTGGAATCTCCATAGCAACACTTTAGGTCAAGTAAATGTTGACTCTGGGCTTTCGCTGATCAAGGTCTGCCTACTGCGCTTAATACTGAATGGAATAAATGGGAAGATAATATTCATTAAAGGTGCTAGAGTGTTGGGAGACCATGGCTATTCTATCTCTCTGTTTCTCTTTCCTTTTTGACTACCTTTTTGGGTAGCTATGTTATAACATACTATTATTGTAATATTTTGTTATTACCCTAAAGACCAAAGATTGCTATTTAGCCCTTGACAATGGCACTCAACATTAAGGTTTTTTATTAATATAATTACTACATTTACAAAAAAAGCTACAATAGACTAGAAATAAATAATCATACTAAAGTAAAGGATTGAAATGCAAGGCATTAAAGGGAAATTGCATTTACATCTAATGGAAAATTGTTTATGAATACAACAAACTTCAAATATAAAAGAAACGAATACAAATGACACCTGTGTTGTGCTGATGTGCGCACCTATCAAATTTTCAAACAATTAATAAAAAATAGTGGTACTAAAATTTCCATAGATGACCAACTTACTTCTTATTATATAGGTATTGATATGTTCCGTTTTCTTTTCTCAAACTATAAAAGAAAAAGGAGACAAATAGGTTTTCAATAGTTTTGCATGATCAATCATTTATTTTATTTTATTTTTTAAGATAATTCACTTTCTCTTACTGTGATCATGCCATCAAGGCCATTGAGTTTTGTTAACTCATAATTTTCATTGCCAAACAACGAACATGCATGTAAAGAGGGAGTCGATGAAAGTTTATCTCCACATCTTGTAAAGTTTTTTTTTTGAAATCGATAGATATATTTTTTTTCTTATTATAGTCTGTGAGATTCAAACTTATAAAGAAAGTATAAATTTCATTTCTCCGAATCAACTACATCGTTGCTGTTAACTTGTAAAATTAAAAAGAAAAAGGAAAGAAATAATAACAAATAAAGAAAGAAAAAAAAGAATTATTTAAATTCTGAATATAACGGGAAATCCAAGGAATATCGATGGTGCCAATCAAGAAAGGGTATGGCGATATGACAAAGTTCAGAGGAGGTACTTGCCAGACTTTAAAGATTTAGGAGGAGACCAAATCTGACAGAAATTAGGGAAACAAACTGTAAATTACTCTGTAAAATGTGACAACGTGAAGATTAAGTGGTTTCTGGTCTTAAGTTACAAACGTTATGAAGAAAAATAATCTAATTTTAGAGTTGTTTGCATGGATTATGTAATACAATCAATTTATTTTTTTTATTTGGATCATATCTAGTTGTAAGTATGAGTACAAAAATATTTTTCTAATCGTAATAGATCTATCTTCTAAAGTTCATGGCAAGTGACATGAAAGAATCATATCAAAAATAAGATGTGCCCAGTATCTGATAATAATATATCAAACAGAATTAAAAAAAAACGACTACATGTCAATTGTCTTATAAACAACTGAGCCCCATTACATGTGCATGTGGCAGGGGCATCCGACGACGGGTCAATCAACACAAATTTTAAACCGAGCATATCAAAATTGCAAGTTGTCTCTGAACCATTGTACCATCAAGTTGTATGATTTTTGTCAGTAAAAAAAACTTCAGTTATACGAGATCACCTACCGACCATTCCTCCTTTATTCCAGGGCACCATCCGCCACTTTCAGGTTTATACCGCCATCCCTTTCATGTCATTTGGAAATCTGTTCTTCATTTTGTCGACGGCGGTCGTTGAAGAACGGAGTGGAGTTGAAGTTGAGAAGAAAATCAAATTTGTTGAGAAAGCTGAAGAGGAATAAGCAGGTTGGAGGGTATTTTCGTCAAGATCTATTTTAAAGCAACCACACATTGACAAAGTGACTATATTATAAAACAAGTGAAGTTGGTGATATTAAAATGAATTATTTTGTAGTTGATGACGTTAAAGTGAAAATCGGTGCAAGTCATTCTCATTTGTTTCTTAATTGTTCTGTTGCAAAGAAGATCTGACATTTCTTCTTGGTCTCAGACCTGTACCTTGGTTATTTCTCTGTTGGGAAACTATTCTTATCTGCCCCTCAGCTTAAGTTTTATTTACCTTTTTCTGGGTAGACTATGCTTCTCCAAGTCATTCTCTGGTTGATTTGGAAAGAAAGGAATAGTAGGATTTTCCGCAATACTTCTAAACCATGTACTTTGATTATTATTGATATTATTTCCATGTTGAAATTTTGGATGGGAAATCTTGTAACAGGATTTGAAAAGGACGAAATGTTGCATTTTGTCTCTGCTATGGCTGTACAACCTGTTCAGCCTGCCTTACCTTCTTCTATTCCATCCTCATCAGGAGTTTCCACCTTATCGAAACCATCTGGCGATGAATCCCACAATGCCATACCGGAGTAATGCTGACCTTCTGTTGGGTCAATTCAGGAAAAAATTTCTTTTGATGTAAAACATTTAAGATCCCTACTTGGGACCATTTTTGGAGGCATTGATGCTAGTGGTACTGTAATAATAATACTTTGGATACTGTATCCCATGGCATTTAAGCCACTTATATTCTAATCTATCTCAATCGTTAACAAAAATCGGTGCAAGTTCAAGTAAATTACTCATATATTATTAGTTGATTTTTGTAAAATTATTTTCCTTCCTCTTAAGTGTGGACTTTCCGTTCCATGTGTGTGTTGCAAGTGGATGCGTTAAAAATTAGGAAAATAGGTTTTAAATATCTTTAGTTTTATAAAATTATTAAAAGTCCTATTGTAACATATTAATAGGTTGGATCAGAAGTCCAACCCATGACCCAACCTGTTAGGAGTTTAGATTAATAGGTTTATTGGATTTGATTTTTCCAACCCGTACTCTAAGATAATGGATTAGATCAAACAGAATAACGAGCTTAACCTGATCCAATCCATCGATCTAGTGAATAACGAGTTTAACATGGAATGACATGTGATATCTTCTCGATTGATATCAAATCAGAAGATGACATGTCATTAGTCTTATGAACACTTGATGTCTACATATATAGTAAATACCTAATTAAAACCTCCTTTTCTTTACAATTAATTATATTCATGGACTACAAATAAAAAAATGTTATTAATTATAAATCTATTAAAATAATAAATGAAGGCTAGAATACTTAAGATGAGTTGTCCTCTTATCCACCATTACAATCAAATCCAACAATTTCCATCAAACTATATTCGTTTTAATTCCAAAAGGTCACAAAGGTAACTTCACAATCCATGTCTTCTCCCTCCCACTCTCTCAAAACTTCCTCTCTCTCTCTCTCTCTTTCTCCCAATTTGCTCACACTCGAAGCACCTTGGAGAAATCGCTGCCCTCTCTTTACGGTCTCCATCTTCGTCATTCCTTTCTTCGCTATCTCCATCTTCATCATCACTGTCATCGTCTTTTACAAACAAAGTCACCCTCCCTCCTCTGCCGCCTCTACACCCTCAACCTCTCCTACAATGTCGTCTCTAGTTGCATCCCTAACTTTGCCACTCTCCTCAACTGTCTCTACTATCTCCGTCTCTACTTCATCTGTTTTAGGTAAATGATGTCTATTTCACAGTATAGCTTAATTGTTAATGTAGAGATTTTATCCCTAGGCACTCACTTCTAGAATTGATATCAAGGCCTCTGAACTTGAAGGGTGTGGTTCTGAGATGAGAATTGATTATGTCATGACTCAAAGAAGATCGGGGAGTACTAAAACAAGATATCTACAATAATCACAACAACCATACACAGAATTAAATAAATGAAGAGATCTCAGGATAAGGCATGTACCTTTCATCGAAGCTCAATCATACACCCGCACAACACGTCAACTCCACCCCTAGCAGCGACCACTCACAGCAGTGGCACTCAACACCAACAACTCAGCAACAGCGTCGATTGCAACATAGCGCACGATGGTTAGTAATTCACGTAATCACAGCAACAACTCACCCTCTCTCTCTCTAGATCTCTCTTTCTCTCTCTCTCTCTCAATCTCTCCCTTAATCTCTTGGCTGTGAATGCCTAATGCCACCCCTTTCTTCCCCTTTAATAAGAGTCTCGTGTGCAACACTGTTCATAAACAGTCAGTGGCGGAGCTAGGAATTTTTTATTGTGGGGGCTATATAAAATAAAATCAAGATAGATGAAAAAAATTTCGATATTATGATTATAATCAAAAAATATGTCAACTTTAAAAACTACCAACATATATTTTTTTTAAATACTATTTCAAAAAAACTCCAATAAAAAGAAAAAAAATTACAATTGTCCTCGACAAGGATACATTTTTTGGAAGTGTTGCATGATTGCTTCATTTCTAACACTATCAAATATATCTTTCTCAATATAAGTCACTAGATTATCATTCATCCAATCATCTTCCATTCGATTTCTC
>JAMKQA010043571.1:0-17667 GCA_024699735.1 Posidonia australis | reverse complement strand
AAACAAGGTAACCTTTGTAACTTGTAATATTCTAAGTATTGAATATAAGGGATAAGTCTCAAGTGGGGAACTTGAGGAGTGGACTAAGCCAGGGTTGGCTGAACCACTATAAATCTATTGTCTTTGCGATTGAATGTGTTTTGTGTTAAATTCATGAATTGCATAATAAATTCCAAAGACATAATTTAAAACCGGAAAATCTCTATTCACCCCCCTCTAGAGAAGCATTAGGATCCAACACATTTACCTTTTTATTTTTATGTGCATCATTAACTTAAGCATGTCAATAACTTCATCCATCCATGCATCACATCTCGATGACGAGATTTGGAACAGCTAGCCTGCTTGAGAAGGGTCTACACCTCTTCAGTTGTCACTACCCAGACATCCTAGCAAGTGAGGAAGCCACCACTCAAATAGGGTTAGGCAAAATGTCCAAACTCTCATAGGGACTTATACCTCTAGAGGGAGATAAAATGTTAGGAGCGAGCGTGAGTGTGAGCCAAAATAAAAATAGAAAAATAAAAAAATATATCCACAAGGGCATGAAACAAATAAGAAGACAGAAGTCGAAGACAGAAGTTAGCCCTAATAGAGAGAGGCGAGTAGGCCAGTTTTATCCCTACCACTTACCTTGGGGAGGATTCAAAGCGAACATCCCAAAGGTCCAAGCAGCCCAAGGGACTAGCCACCCCTTGCATAAAATCCTAGCAGCCCCTCTCCAAATCTGGATGTCTATTACCTCCAAGCGAGGGTCAAAGCTAGCCTACAAGACTAAGAGGGAGAAAAGAAATAAGTCAAAGCCAAAAAAGTAGGTCTAAGTCCCCAAGAGTTTGGCATGGAGCCTAACCTACTGAATAATCCATCCCAGAGAGCCACTAACAACCTAGGAGTCCGGGTAGTGACTTGTGAACCGAGATATTCTTCTCTTCTCATAGCAGGCATGATCAGCATTCCAAATTTATTCTGAGGGATGACATAACATAACACCATCATGCTTGCATACATTCTCACTTACCCACTTTACAAGGTCCTGCTAGATCCCAAACTAGGGGCATGTCAGCTACTCTTCAGCCAAAGACCTAGCAGAGGATACCGTACACCAGGGGCATGTCAGCTACCTTTGTGGTGATAGCCTTCCCCGTCAACTAGGGGCATGTCAACTGCCCTGTTGGTTGACCCTTCTTGGGACAGTGTCTTCACCCAAGACATGTTGTCTCCTCCATAGCTCGAGAGCAGAAACAAAGACGACAATAGCCATGAGCCTCCGAGATTAGAGCAAAGTTAGAATATCTGTACTCCCTAATCAGTAGGCAAGAGCACAATCAACAGTCCAATGCCAAAGTCAGACTACCTGGAAGTCAGCCAGTGACACAACAGTGAACCTTGAAAGATGTCAGAAACGATCCAACAAGTCTGTCTTCTTCGAGGAGGAAACAATGCCCTCGTGAAACCCTTCTAGCCAAGCTCCTTGCATCAATGTAGAATCCGAGCAGTAGTTTATCCAGATCAGCCATCATCAAGTAAATAGACAGAAAAGTTACACATCGAAACAGGCAAGCTACAGACAAGAACAAATCTCCTAGTTAGCGAGTAAGTTGCACGTAGCCTTTATCCTTCCTTGAGACTCCTCTGATCTAGAGGAGATCTGAGTCGCTGGTTCCTTATATCCTAGGACCAACTATCTATCCTTCCTCCAGACTCCTCTGATCCGAAGGAGATCCGAGTTGTTGGTTCCTTATATCCTAGGACCAATCATCTATTCGTTTTCGAGACTCCCCTGATCTAGAGGAGATCCGAGTCGTTGGTTCCTTATATCCTAAGACCAACCATCTATCATTCCTCGAGACTCCTTTGATCCAAAAAAGATTCAAGTCGTTGGTTCCTTATATCCTAGAACCAACCATTTATCCTTCCTTGAGACTCCTCTGATCCGGAGGAGATCCGAGTCGTTGGTTCCTTATATCCTAGGACCAACCATCTATCCTTTCTCGAGACTCCCCTGATCCGGAGGAGAACCAAGTCGTTGGTTCCTTATATCCTAGGACCAACCATCTATCCTTCCTCGAGACTCTCCTAATTCGGAGGTGATTCGAGATGTTGGTTCCTAATATCTTAGGACCAACCATCTATCCTTCCTCGAGACTCCCCAAATCCGGAGGAGATCCGAGTCGTTGGTTCCTTATATCCTAGGACCAACCATCTATCCCTTTCTCGAGACTCCCCTGATCCGGAGGAGATCCGAGTCGTTAGTTCCTTATATCCTAGGACCAACCATCTATCCTTCCTCGAGACTCCCCTGATCCAGAGAAGATCCGAGTTGTTGGTTCCATATATCCTAGGACCAACCATCCATCCTTCCTCGAGACTCCCCTGATCCGGAGGAGATCCGAGTCGTTGGTTTCTTATATCCTAGGACCAACCATCTATCCTTTCTCGAGACGCCTCTGATCTAGAGGAGATCTGAGTCGTTGGTTCCTTATATCCTAGGACCAACCATCTATCCTTCCTCAAGAATCCCCTGATCCAGAGGAGATCCAAGTCGTTGGTTCCTTATATCCTAAGACCAACCATCTATCCTTCCTCGAGACTCCTCTGATCCGAAGGAGATCTGCGTCGTTGGTTCCTTATATCCTAGGACCAACCATCTATCCTTCCTCGAGACTCCTCTGAGCCGGAGGAGATCCGAGTCGTTGGTTCCTTATATCCTGGGGCCAACCATCTATCCGTCCTCGAGACTCCCTTGATCTGGAGGAGATCTGAGTCATTGGTTCCTTATATCTTAGGGCCAACCATCTATCCTTCCTCGAGACTCCCTTGATCTGAAGGAGATCCGAGTCGTTGATTTCTCATATCGTAGGACCAACCATCTATCCCTTTCTTGAGACTCCCCTGATTAAGAGGAGATCCGAGTCGTTGGTTCCTAATATCCTAGGACCAACCATCTATCCTTCCTCGAGACTCCCCTGATCCGGAGGAGATCCAAGTCGTTGGTTCTTTATATCCTAGGACCAACCATCTATCCTTCCTCGAGACTCCCCTGATTCAGAGGAGATTCGAGTCGTTGGTTTCTTATATCCTAGCACCAACCATCTATTCTTCCTCGAGACTCCTCTGATCCGGAGGAGATCCAAGTCCTTGGTTCCTTATATCCTAGGACTAACCATCTATCCTTTCTCGAGACTCCCCTGATTCGGAAGAGATCCGAGTCGTTGGTTCCTTGTATCCTAAGACCAACTATCCATCCTTTCTCGAGACTCCCCTGATCCAAAGGAGATCCGAGTCGTTGGTTCCTTGTATCTTAGGACCAACTATCCATCCTTTCCTTGAGACTCCCCTGATCTAGAGGAGATCCAAGTCGTTGGTTCCTTGTATCCTAGGACCAACCATTCATCCTGTCCTCGTGACTCCTCTAAGTCCAAAGGAGATCCGAGCCGCTGACTCCTTATATCCTAGGACCAACATCCATCTTTCATTTGATTCCTCTAAGTCTTGAGGAGATTCGAGTTGTTTGTTTCTTAGATCCAAGGACCGACTCCTTCCCTATTAGGGCTGATAACTTTAACTATCCGGTGATGGGTCCATCAACTCATCACAGGCAAATAACCTTAGGCACTCAGGCAATGAGTATATTGGCTGCATCTAGCAATCTCGTGCACAGTTTCAGAGTAGCTACAGACTTATGACTTAGTATTTGGCAACAATTCATGTGCTTTCCATCTACATTGAACTGTATGAAATATTGTGTGCCCAGAACAAAGTGATATGTCATTCTAAATACCCTTTTATTGATGTTCTGTAGACTTGAGTCCAGAAAAGTTGGGACTCCCTACCAGTCATGGGATTCCCTACGATGGTCATGCCAGCAAGATGTTCAGAGGTCTTCCAGACATGGATTGGAAGTTGACAAGTGATGATCATGACAAGCTGTGGACTTGGGGAATCTCCACGAAATTCTTAGACATTGCAAATGTGAAGGTCTCCCGTTACTTTCTATGTGCTGCAGCCCGATTCTAGAAGTCCACAAGTCACGCATTCCACTTCGGAAGGATCAAGCTGACCCCCACTTTAGAGGAGGTCTGTCAGGTGTGCTCTTTACCAAAATTCCTTGGGCCCACTGTATTTATGCGGCGAGACTAATATTCTTCTGTGCTGAGTGAGCTCACTGGCCTGTCGATCGACGATTGCGGTCGTCAACTGATCTGTACCAGTGGACAATCTCCTATGCTGCAACTCATTTACTTTGACAAAGTGGTCGAGAGGCATGCTTCCTTGGGTGATGAGCTATGGCTGAGAGGCTTCGTCATTCGCTTTTTGGGCGAACTAGTGTTTAGCCATGGCTGAACAGTAGTGAACATCGAGGTTGCAGAAATTACCTTGGCGGTGATAGCTCGCCAAATAGACCTGGCCCCTATTATCCTGGCAGAAACTTATCGAGCTCTTGACCGATCAGTGCAACGGTGCCGACATTTCTACGGTTGTGGAGCATTTTTACAGGCGTGGTTCGCAGCTCATCTAGGGGTAGAAGTCTTGCGCCCTCAAGGGTCAGCCTTCGAGTCTTATTGCCAAAGCGGTCATGCTCGCACTCTCACATCAGTCTGCGGAGAATATGAATGACTAGAAAGGTTAACAGATGACAAGGTGACCTGGCGCATCATTCCTTCAGTAACTCATGACTTCGAAGCTTTCTTCAATGATGCCGACATGAAGCTTATCATCTTGCCAGGGTTGACAAGCAATGTTGAATATCATCCAATCAGAGTGATGCGGCAGTTCAGTTACCAACAATACTCCTTTGCTCAAGGGCCGATGCCAACTCGATTCCAGGAATATCCCCTACGCTCTCACGCAGCAATAAAGGAACTGTCCCACTTGCTCGCTAGCTCCATCCGATAAAACAACCTTACAGTCACAGAAGTCAAGGATTGTTCAGCTGACTACGAAGCCATAGTGGAGGAAACCTGGCCAATCTGTGGAGCAGTTCCGAGTCCTATATTGTTTCCAGAAGCAAGAGGCTCTAAGAGGCCTAGGGATGACCTAGACCTTTGACACTTGTTTTAAGCTACTTGTTCATTACAGACTGGAAAATAAGTATAATCACATCATTTGACTGCAATAATAAAATCTTTGGGACACATTTGCCAGCTTGTTTGAATGATTGCGATTGACCAAGAACCGCCATTACGGTAACATATGCTCAATTATCTCCTACTGCTATCCTTTGCCTACCAACTTGGCGCTGGGGCCCACCCAGCTAACAATCAGAGATATCATTTTGTTGCCCGAACCTGGACAAATGAAGCTATCTCGGGTTTCAGTACCAGGAGAGGTGGAATCCTATCTATCCTGTTAGGACTTGTTCAGAGCAAACTAGTGCCATTTCTATCCTTTCCTAGACCAGGCGAGGCCTAGATGATCTCATCCTAGGTTCTCCCCACATGGATGAATCTTAATGGCCCTATCATCGGGCTGATAATCCTAACTATCTGGTGTTGAGTCCGTCAACTCATTATCGGGCTGATAGCCCTAACTATCTGGTAATGAGTCTGTCAACTCACTATCAGGCTGATAGCCCTAACTATCTGGTGACGAGTCCGTCAACTCGCTATAGGGCTGATAACCCTAACTATCCACTGTTGAGTCCGTCAACTCATTATTAGGCTGATAGCCCTAACTATCCGGTAATGAGTTCATCAACTCGCTATCTGGCTGATAGCCCTAACTATCTGGTGATGAGTCCGTCAACTCGCTATCGGGCTGATAGCCCTAACTATCCGGTGATGAGTCCATCAACTCGCTATCGGGATGATAAGCTCTAACTATCCGATGACGAGTCCGTCAACTCGCTATCGGGCTGATATTCCTAACTATCCGGCTTTGAGTCCGTCAACTCATTATCGAGCTGATAACCCAAACTGTCCAGTCGATAGTTTCGTCAACTTACCATGCCTTGTCCTTTAGCTTGCATGTTTGATAGTCTTATTTAATGCCCCTTCTTTTTGGCTGATACCCTGAACTATCCTGTTGACAACCGTCATATTATCAAGAGCGGGCTGATATCCCCAGACTATCCGGTTGATGTCCGTCATTAGTCTATCTCTCGGTCGGCAAGTCCGGCATCTTGCCATGCATCCTCATGGATTGAAAGGTTCTTCTTTCACCAGGTTTGCCCCAGCCAATGAGTCTGACAGACTATTCCAGGCACACCTCGCGCGCCAGTTGGGAAGTCCCTCACGCTCCCCTCTGAGAGCTGAGCTACCCACTCATTTTCAGCATTATCCTCATGCATTACCTAGCGCCATCCTTTGCATCAGCATCATGCATTGGCCCCGAGTCATGACTTTTCGATGCATTCGCCGAATAAGTGGTTCACAACCTCACAGCAAATACCACTCTCTCGCAGACTCAAGGGAGTGTCTTGTCAATCCTGAGCATCGATCTCAATTCCCTCGACCTCACTCAGGGGGGGCATCAGTAGACACCCTAATTTTGAAGTCACCTAGCAGCAAGCTTCTCCAAATGAGGATTTGGTTGCGACCACTGAAATCCTAGCCTACACAAGCCCTATTAGATCCACACTAACTCACTCTGACCTAATTAAACCTTAAATCCAAACAAATTAAATTAAATCCACAATTAATCCAATAAAAACCCTAATTAATCAAATAAAACCCTAATTCAAGTAAAATCCAATTAAATCCACTTAAAATCCAATAAAAATCCTAATAAAACCCTAATTAAGTAAAAACCATTTAAAATCCACAATTAATCCGATAAAAACCCTAATTAATTAAATAAAACACTAATTCAAATAAAATCCACTTAAAACCACTTAAAATCTAATAAATAAGATAAAAACCCTAATTAAACAAATGGAAACCCTAATTAATTAAATAACCAAACCTAATTAAATAAAATCCAATTAAAACCACTTAAACCCACTTAAATCCAATTAAAATCCAATAAATAAGCTAAAAATCCTAATTCCAGCTTAAATCAAATTAAGTCATTTAAAAATTCAAGTAAATAAGTGAAAACCCTAATTAAAGTCAAAATACATTAAAAATCACAATTAAATACAATTCAAAACCCTAATTAAGCTAAAAACCCTAAATAAACATAAAAAACTAAATAAACCCATAAACCCTAATTTAAAATCCAAAAATCCCTAAATAAACCCTAATTAAAATTCGAAACCCTAATTTCAAGACAATTAATCAAACCCTAAATCCCAAAATTGAAAATCATATTTAATTCACAAAACCCTAATTAAAAGCTTAAAATTAAAACCCTAAATCCATGAAATATCCCAAAACAAAATAAAATAAGAAAACCTAAACTAATTAAAACCTTAACTTAAAATCCACTAATTAAACCTTAATCACAAATTTAATTAAAACATAAATAAAAAACCTAAATTAAGATTCAAAACCTTAACTTAAAACTTAAAATCAAAATCCTAAAAATCTCCTAAAACAATCATAAAACCAAAACAACTAAGTTAATTAAAGCCCTAATTAAGCCTTAAATCACTAAATTAAGGAATTAAATTAAACCCATAAAGTCCAATTAAATTCCTAAAATTAAAACCCTAAAAATTTCTAAAAAATCCAAAATAAAAATCAAAACAAAAATCAAAATAACCGGAGATCGCCGGAGTTCGTGGGATAGCCACCAGGTATCCTCACTTCCTCTCTTGTTTCAATCTAGAACATACCCTTAGAGCCCTCAGGTCCTCTAGACCGCGCCACAATGGAGCCAGGCTCCCTGCGTGTTGTCGTCCCCACTTCTAGCAGTGGGTTCACCATCGTCGGCGGAGTCTTCAACTACAGGCAGGGCCCAAGGGAGGCCTCCCTTCCTCCCCTCTTCTTCTCCTTCCTCTCCCCTTTTCTCTCCTAAGTCTCCACTCTAGAGAAGCCTCCGCCACACCACGCCACTTGCCACTGATCCGCCGGTGCTGTCGACGACGCCATTGGAACCACCAAGTGGGCAAGCCACCTTGGTCACTCCCATGCCGCACCCGAGCCTCCAGAAGCTTCCCCGGGGACCTCCAAGCACCCTCGCAGTTGTCGCTTGAGCACCCCGCCGCTACACTGCCTCGACGACCCAACACCACTGTTGTCGCTGGAGCATGAGATGGGGTGGCTCATTCCCCGCGCGTGAAGCCTCCTCTTGCCTCCAGAAGGTTCACCGAGGTCCTCCGGAGCATCCCCAATCGCCACCGCATCCAGCCACCACCTCCAGGCTCTCTTGAGCGAGCCTCGCCGCCGTTAGAGAAGAAGATCGGCAAGGGAGGTTGACGGCACCTTCCAGCCGTTGAGGGTTCGATCCACACCGTTGGATCATCCCCACGCCTCCTCCTCAAGCTTCCCCCCCTTTTCGATTTCGATCAGACCCTTAGAGAGGCTTGAAAATACTTTTTATTTATCTTATTTAGTTTTTTTATTTTGAAATCCTTTAATTTATTTAATTATTACATTTCAATCTTTTTTATTACATATGAGTCTAGAAAATTTCATTTTAATCCTTACAATTTTAAAATACTTTTTTTATTCTTTATTTCTCTGAGAATTTTGCATAAAAGCCCCTGAATAATTCATCTTTTAATTATTTACACATTAATTCATGTTTTTATAACATCTGGGTCCCTAGAACATAATTTCTTTACATATAAGCCATGGAAATTTACATTTAAGCCCCTGAATGTTTCTGAAATGCTTTTAATCAGTGAAATTTACATTCTGAACCCTGAATATTCTAAAAATTGCACTGATAATCATTAAAATTGGGTTTTTATTACATTTAAGCCTTGAAAATTTACATTTAAGCCCCTGAATGTTTCTGAAATGCTTTTAATTAGTGAAATTTACATTCTGAACCCTGAATATTCTAAAAATTGCACTGATAATAATTAAAATTGGGTTTTATCATATTTAAGTCTTGGAAATTTACATTTACGTCCCTGAATGTTTCTGAAATGAATTTTCTCAGTGAAATTTACATTCTGAACCCTAAATATTCTAAAAATTGCACTGATCGTCATTTTTTTGTGTAAACGGTAATTTTTATGCATGTCCCAGGATACGAACCTAGGACATGTGGCGAGCTTAAAGTTCTCCCAACCACTGTGACAATGAGACATTGTCCACTGATCGTCATTAAAATTGAGTTTTCATCACATTTAAATCCTGAAAATTTGCATTCATGCCCCTAAGTTTTCTGAAATGTTTTTCCTTTGGGAAATTTGCAATCTAAACCCTGAATTCTTTAAAAATCACACTATCCATCATAAAAGTTGATTTCTCTTTACAGTTTGGTCCTGAAAATTTGCATTTAACCCCTAAAACTTGAAAAGATAAGTTTTCTTTGTGAATTTTGCATTTTAGACCTCAAGAAACTTCATAATTGCTCTAACCAACATAAAAGCCTCATTTTTATCACAATTTGATCTTGAAATTTTACACAAAAGTCCTTGGATTCACATCCAATCATTTCTAAGCATAAAATTTACATTTTAACCCTTAGATTAATTCTAAATCCATCATTTAGGGTTTTAAATGTTTTCCTTGCATATTTTTGGGACATTTTTCAATCATTTCACCTCATATTTTGCATCTAATCATTGATTCCATTTAAAGAGCATGTTTTCATTGAGATTTGATCCTTTGCTTTACATTTTGGCTGCATTTGCACTCATGTGTGAATTTTGCACTTTAGACCCTGAATTTTCAGGAAATTATCCAAGTGCAACTTTTACATCCCTGTGCCACATTGACACTGGACCCATCATTTGCATGTCAGGATAGATGTCATGAACATGTTTTTCATCCAGTTTCTCAGTCTTTTCTATGAATTTTGCATTTTGGCCCCTATGTTTGTCCCTTATTGCGTTTACATCCTTTTATTGATTTTCTCTTCCATATTTCTTGCAAATAACATCTTTTAGACATTTGGCACACATTTTGACACAATCTAGGCCATGCATCACTCTCATGTAGGCATTCATCATCTCTGGCCAGGGAAATGACCAAATTGCCCCTATGCCTCCAATCCATGATCATGCATCCCAATCTTTGCACTCAGTCTTGCATAGTCCATGTTTAAGTCATTCTTTAGAGTTTCTACACATTTAAGCATTTATCTGTGCATTTCATATCCTTTTTTCCTCACATTTGCATTTAATGAGCCGGCATCTCATGCCTTTTCTTGAGTGGGTTCCTTCCTCCACTCTATCTTCAGAATCCCTTATCCAATGTCCAATTTGATTTGATTTAATCCTACATTTCATATTTTTGATTTGATTTGGATTTCATCGCCCTAGGGCATACATTAACAGGCTTAAGAGTCGACATTTGTCCCTATCATGGATTATTTTTCCTCTTTTGATTTTCATGACTTTTTCAATGATTTTGAAGACTAGGATTGACTCTATCTTTCATCCTTTTGGCATCCACATGGTTTTCAGAGGTGTTTTTTGCAAAAACATCGTCATTTTAAGTGATTTTCTGCGATTTTGTCAATTCACGTGGATTTTTTCATAGTTTTCACACATCGTCTTGCACATACATCCAATTCTGTCATGACATACATATTAGCATGATTCAGGTTTAGAAAACATCCATTTAGCCTTTAGCAAGCAATTAGACTAGAAAGACCGAGTTCCTCGGGCGTACGAGGGTGCCTAACACCTTTCTCGTGCGTAATAGGAATCCTTACCCATTCTCTGGTTAGCAGACATTAACCTTCACATCTGCACTTCATGCTTTCATCTTTTTGTGGTTTTCCTCGTCTTTCCCTTAAAAGACTAGGTGGCGACTCCTTTTCTTTTTGTTTTCTTTTATCCTTCCTTGCGCCTTCGCCATCTTGGCATGGTTGTGGACCCTCCACCCTACGGGTCGAGCATGGTCACACCTGCTACTACTGAGACTGCTCTTAATGTCTCCACTCAACCCACATCTGGTTCTTCCTCCTCTGGTAATCGTGGTGGATGAGGCAAAAATAGAGGAGGTCGCTTTAAAGGCAGGGGGCGTGGTCGAGGAGGCCGCTACTTCACCTATAATCCTCGCTATCAGTTTCAGAATTCTACTCCTATCCTTCCCACCCCATCTCCTATCAATACATCTGTTCCATGTCAGATTTGTGACAAATGGGGTCACACAACTCGTACCTGTTTTGAAAGGCAAAACCATGCCTATTTAGCGCAGCCTTCTGTCGATGCCATGTCTGCTTTCAGCCTCACCCACCCTTCTGAAACTAATTGGTGTGTTGACTCCGGAGCATCACAGCACATGGCAAATTCTCCTCAGCATCTGTCTTCTGCTCAACCTTATTCAGGTACCCATTCCATATTGGGTGGCAATGGTTCTCTTCTGCCAATCACCCATATTGGAACTTCCTTCATCTCTTCTCCTTCTGGCCCTCTTTCCCTGAAACAAGTGCTTCTTGTTCCTAATCTTTAGCGAAATCTTCTGTCCATTCGGCAATTCTCTCACAACAATAACTGTATTTTCCACATGGATCACCTTGGTTTTACTATGAAGGACAAATTCACCGACAAGAATCTCCTCCATGGCCATAGTCGTGATGGTCTCTAGCACATCTCCTCACCGTCCTCCTCTTGTGCCATATTTGCTACGATTGGTAGTCGTACTTTTGCCTCCATTTGGCATAATCGTATGGGTCATCCCTCCTCCATTATGTTACGGACTCTCTTCAGTCGATACAATCTTCCCACCGCATCATCGACACCTTCTCCTTGCTCTGTTTGTCCCATCGACAAGGCTCACAGGCTTCCCTTTCCAACAAGAGATCGCCGTTCCTCCTCACCTCTTCAACTTCTATATGTTGATGTATGGGGACCTTCTCTAGTGCCGTCTCTCTCAGGATTTCAATATCTGCTTACCATAGTTGATGACTTCTCTAGATTTCTATGGACTTTTCTCCTATACCACAAAGCTGATGTATTCAAAACTTTTTGGAATTTCATCAACTTATTTTAAAATCAATTGGATTGTACCGTGCAAGTTAGTCAATCTAACAATGGTGGTGAATTTGTCAATCATGATCTACAGCTTTTTACCCAGCAATAGGGTATCCTTCATCGTCTCACATGCCCATACACCTCTATTCAGAACGGTGTAGTTGAGAGGAAACATTGTCATCTGGTAGAGATGGGTAGATGTCTTTTCTTTCACGCTGGCTTACCACCTAAATTCTGGCTAACTGCCTTTGAGATGGCTGCTCATCTTATCAACCGTTTACCCACTCCTGTCCTGGACAACAACACACCTTATGAACTCCTTTACCACAAATCAGCTAAGTACTTTGCTCTCTGTGTCTTTGGCTGTGCTTGCTATCCTTTACTTCTATCCCCCTCTTGCACAAAACTCCATCCCAAATCCTCCTTATGCATTTTTCTGGGTTATTCTCTAGTACACAAAGGCTACAAATGTTTCGACCCTCTTACTGCCAAGATTTCCATCTCCTGTCAAGTTACATTCAATGAAAATTTCTTTCCTGGTATGGTGAATACTTCCTCTTCGTTGGTTTCTGCTTCAACCTCTCATTTTTCAACTCCAACACCAAATCTTTTATTCAATTACAACGGCACTAATAATTTTGTCCCCACCCTTTCCTCTGTATCACCACCTGTCTTTTCTCCTCGTTTCACTCTGGTCACTCCACCGCCTGAATCTTGTCCGTCGTCTCCTACCTCAGGCTCCTCTCCTACCAACTCCCCTCCTCACAAGTTTCGCTCAATGGCAAGTATTTTACGACAAACTTCCCCTCATCCCTTGCCCAACGCGCTGGCTGCTTCTATTTCCAATCCTACTCTCCATGAGCCTACCTCCTACATGGAGGCTAAGCAACATGAACACTAGCGGACTACCATGGAAGAAGAGATCGAAGCGTTATAGTGCAATCACACCTGGTCTCTTGTGCCACCATCCACTCAGCAGAATGTGATTGGTTGCAAATGGGTGTTCCAAGTTAAACACACATCCACTAGAGTTGTTGAACGTTACAAAGCACGGCTTGTGGCAAAGGGGTACCATCAACAGCCTAGTATCGACTTTGATCAAACTTATAGCCCTGTCGTTAAACACACCACAATTTGACTCATTGTGTCGCTAGCTGTATCTCTCAATTGGCCTCTGGAACAACTTGATGTACGTAACGCATTTCTTCATGGAAGCCTCAATGAAGAAGTCTTTATGCAATGACCACTTGGGTTTAAAGACCCTCTATGACCATTGCACGTCTGTAAGCTTCATAAAGCCTTATATGGTCTCCGACAGGCACCCCGAGCATGGTTCCATTGGCTACAGTCCTTCCTTTTGATGTCTGGATTTTTTATGAGTAGATTCAACAACTCTCTTTTCATTAAGCATTCTTGTGGTTACACCTTACTCATATTGGTTTACGTCGACAATTTAGTTGTTACAGGCTCTAATCCAACTGCTACTTAGAGTTTCATTGCCGACCTATGTTCTACTTTTGCCTATCAAAGTCTGGGGCCTCTTGCCTTCTTCCTTGGCATTGAAATTTGACGTACTAACAATTCACTTTATCTCAGTCAAGCACGTTATGCCACAGACCATCTCAAGAAGTTTAATATGGACCTCTGCAATTCGTGCTCCACTCCCATGGCTTCCATCTCCTCCTCTGCTAAGAACCTCATTTCTCATAAGCTGGATTCTCCCACTTATTATCGGAGCATTGTTGGAGGTCTTCTTTACCTTACTCTCTCTCTCGACCTGACATTGCCTTCTCTGTGCATGCTCTTTCACAACATCTTCAAGAACCCACTGCTGTCGATTTCAAGAATGCCAAACGTGTTCTCCATTATATCGAAGGCACTCTTCATCATAGTATCTATTTCAAACGGCCCCAATCTTCTTCGTTACACCTGAAGGCTTATACTGACGCTGATTAGGTTGGAGATCTTGTTGATCGTTGCTCCATCTCCGGCAACTGCATTTTTCTCAGTGGCAACCCAGTGTCATGGCTTGCGAAGAAACAATCTACAGTCTCCAAATCCAGCACTGAATCTAAGTACTATGCTCTCGCTAATATGGTTTCTGAGCTTCGGTGGCTATGCTACCTTCTTTGTGAACTGGTCGTTCCTCTTCGTCGACCACTGGAGGTACTCTGCGACAATCTCTCTGCTATGCAACTCAGTCACAATCCACTCTTTCATGGCCGTACTTGTCACATTGACATCGACTTTCACTTCGTTCGTGAGCTCATCTGTAATGGATCTATCAAGCTCACCTACCTCCCTTCTATTGCATAGATCGCCGATGGGTTCACAAAACCATTACCTATCAATCGACATCGCTGGTTCTGTAGCAAGCTTTGTCTTCACTAGTGTACGTCTCGCTTGAGGGGGCGTATTACATAATACATACGTATCATGTACCATGTATTTCCTCTGTACTCATACATATTTTCTTCCTGTGGTTTGTAGCACCTGCTGCCAGCTATACCTCTGTGTGTATATATAATGGACGGGTTACGTGTTGTGAATGCAACAGTAGGCAATAGCAATAGCACAGTACCTTCTTCTTCTTCCTTCTTCGTCTTCTGTTTTACAAGCAAATCAATTATTTATTTCCATTTGATCTAGTTGTTGATTCAACTTGTTTGAGTTTTTGATGGTTTCTTATCGGATGGTCTTGTACTCTTGCCAATATCAACTCCCCTTTCTAATTTTGTCATGGTTAAATGAAGGTCCTACTGACCACCAAATTGAAGAAGGGACAAATGGTGCTAGTAGTCAAATGGAATTCTTACTGGAGAGGTTAATTTGTTGCAATCTCGATCAACTCGTACTATGATGAATATGCTCGAGCTCTGGTCAAATTAAGTACAAATTGACACAATGTTTTAAGGCTAGGTAGGTGTACCAAAGGTTGTTATGGACTAATTATGGACTTCCGAATTCTGATGTTACAACTACAGAGAGTCACAATACGTATTGTTAAGATAGGATGGGAAATTCACCAGAACCATTGCTTCATATACAAAAGGTGTTACATATCTATACATGTAGGGTAGAATGAGCCTGAGGAGAAGCTCAAGCTAAAGAATAAAGGAAAGAAGAGTCTAGAACATGGATGCAGTGTGCATGAGGAAGTATGACACTATTAACGTGTGCTATCTTTCACATGCCCCCCTCAAGCGTGGTGGAGCATCGCGCACGGAGACGAAGCTTCGATAAAAACCAGTGATGTCGATCAGAGGAAAGTGATTTGGTGAAGCCATCAACGAGATGGTTAGTGGATGGAGTGTGTTGGAGATGAATTGAGCGTCGAGCAAGAAATTCTCTGACAAAATGATAATCGACTACGATGTGTCGAGTCTGTCCCCGAAATTTGAAGTTCGATGCTAAGTGGATCGTAGAGAGATCATCGGAGTGAATTGTTGGCGTGGTAGGGAGACAGACATGCAGCTCTCTAAGCAGCATGCATAGCCAGCGAAGCCCAACAATAGCATTGGCAAGTGCTCTATATTCCGACTCTGTGCTAAAGCGGGAGATTGTGGTCTATTTGCGAGCTATCCAAGAGATGGGATGATTTTTATGAAAGAAGCAAGCACCAGTAATGGAGCGATGGTCCGAAGTATGGCCAGCCCAATCTGCATCGACATAGGTTTGAAGATGCAGGGAAGACGAGGATTTCGAGCATTGAAAGAAGAGTCCTAGAGAGATGGTTCCTTTGAGATAACGTAGTAGACGTTTAGCTGCTTGGAACTGAGCAGCCATTGGTGCTTGCAAGTGTTGCACTAGTTGATTAATAGCAAAGACAATATCTGGCCTAGTGAGAGTGAGATAGAGGAGACCACCCACTAAACTACGATAGGAAGTAGAGTTCGAGAGGGGAGATGAGTTGGGGAAGGTACGGTTGGAGCTCAAAGGTGTGGCAACTGGGCGTGAGAGTGTTATGTTGTGCCACTTGAGTAGATCACCAGCATATCGTTGTTGAGAGATGTGTAAACCTTGATCTGTTCGGTGAATTTCCATTCCCAAAAAGAAACTAAGTGGTCCAAGATGCCTGCAATCCAAAGAGGAGCAAAGTTTGTAAATGAAAGAGTAGATTTAAGAAGGATTGGAGCCAGTGATTATGATGTCATCGACATAGACAAGGATGAGAATTATATGATTCCGGTGATGTCTGATGAAGAGAGAGCTATCAGAATGACTGTTGTGAAAACCGCTAGACAGGAGAAATGAGTGCGGTTTGAACAACCAAGCTTGAGGAACTTATTTGAGTCCATAGAGAGCCTTGTTGAGACGACAAACGTGATGAGGGCGATCAGGATCACGAAACCCTGGGGGTTGATGCATGAATATTTCTTCAATAATTGAGCCTTGAAGGAAGGCATTACGCACATCAAGTTGCTCAACGGCCAATCAAAAGACACTACTAGAATTTCTGCATTTTGCGAGGATTACTAGCAAGGAATCTTCCTCGTAAAATTTTAATGTGGTAAAATTATGAGAACATAGCGAGGAAATATCCTCGTCATATTCCAGCGAGATTATAGCGAGGATATATCCTCGTTATCTATTTAGTGAGGACTTAGCAATGAATTGTCCACGCTAAATGTCCTCGCTAATTCAGATCTAAATAACGAGTGATGAATTGCCTCACTCCTCCCCCACCAATCCTTTTAGTCACCTACCTTTCCTCCCTTTCATCCTTCGTCATCGTGCCCTTCGTGCCTCCTACCTCCTCCTCATCGTGCCTCCATGTAGTCGTGCCTCTTGCCTCCTCATCGTCATGCCTCCGCCCTCCTCGTCGTCGTGCCTCTGCCTCCTTGTCGTCGTGCTCCCTCCTTGCCATCGTACACCTCCATCTCCTCCTCCTCTCGCTGTAGGTACGTAGTTCCAAAATGTGATAAAGTAGTTTCAGAGTTTCTAGGAAGGAACTTGACCATCTCAAAGTTTATTGTGGCAAACATTGACCAAAATGGAGGATATCTAGTTTTAGGGCTTTCCCCCTCTTTGTGAGACTGGCCTTACATGTTGGTTTGTGGATAGGTTTAGATATGTACTTGGTTGTAAGAATGTGATCATAGCTGATAAACCTTAGAAATTGAGTGTTGCTAGATAGTGTTGTTAGATGGTGTTGTAATTTACGTACAAAGAGTTCATTTCAGGTGGTATACCTGGGCAAGGAATTTGGAGGGTTAGCATTAACAATAGCCATCAGTTTTGTTTGTTTTTTAGACCACCTCCTTTAATACTTATGAAGATAGACTTTGCAACATTATGGTTATGGATAATTTTCTTGTCTATCTAATTTAGTAGCATCAACTAATTCTATTATTATTAAAGTTCTATTGTATTTTTACTTGAAAGATGAAGATTGGATGATTCTCATTGGATATAATTATCACCCAAAGAGGATGAGAGAATTACAAACATATCAAAATGACTTGTTAAAGGTTGATGGCATTCAAACGAGTACATATAGGACTTCACCTGTCTCTTCCATATAACCATAGTTAACATATATAATTTGATTTCCACAACTATTGATATTTAGAAGATTGAAGACTTGATTAAAAGAGACATAAATCTGAGGGAAAAAGTGACCTAAGTATGCAATGGTTTAAGTTAATGTATGTGAAATGCTCTCCCTGTCACAAGAGTACAAGACT
>JAMKQA010043570.1:0-21177 GCA_024699735.1 Posidonia australis | reverse complement strand
CATGGTCTTCATGACCAAGTGGGAGATGTGAGTAATGGTCATTGAAGACCATTTCAAATGAAGGGTGAAACGGACGTCCGTTTCACCCATTCATGGCTGGATTAACTCCGGCGGTTACTAGCGTTTATTGCTGGAATTGAAACGGCAGAAGGGGAGCCGTTGGAGGAAGGGCGGAGGGTGGTCAAGGGTTTCCCCTATAAATAGAGGAGAAGACTGTAAGGGAAATAACACAGAGAAATCTTACAGAGAAACTTTCTCCTGCTTGACCATCGCCGGAGCCCCGATCTTCCGATCCGTGATTTTTCCCACATTTGCACCAGTTGGCAAGATGATTATAGAAACTAGACTACATTCTGAATTCTGCAGGCTGTGCGTCATTAATCCACATCAGTAAAGCACGTCGTTCTTCAACGCTACTTGTTGTTGCTAGATCCATGAGCTTATTTGGCTTGCTTGGATCACTCATTTCTGAGATCATCCTGGAATTTTCACCTATCCCTGACAGGAGTTGCAGTCCCCTGTGCAGACGAACTTTCTCGTGATGCCTTCTCCGTTTACCGTCGCTATTCCTGCTCAGGAGACAGAGACTTCGTGCTTGGCATTCCTCTACCAACTGTTGGACTTCCAAGCATGTTGGGAGGGTTCTTAGATCCTCGAGCGTAGAGATGGTGAGTTGCTGTTGTGCCTTCACTTGTGCTCTTCCCGGCCCATGTTTCACTGTAGTTTCCTTTTCTTTCTTTCTCTTCTCTTTTTAATGAAGGAAGCATGTTCCTTGTAGGGATTTCCAACGATGGTGATGCTAGTGCACTACTCCAACGAGCGTCACGCCTGGGTTGGCGTGCTTACTACCGATGACCATGAGAAACTCTGACTTTGGGGGATCTCCACGAAGCTCTTGGCATTGCCAACATCGAAGTCAACAGATATCTTCTATGTGTTGCCATCCGATTTTAGAAAGCTTGCTTATCATGTGTTTCGTTTCGAACAAGTAGAGCCGATGCCCACACTGAAGGAGGTGTAGAAGATTTGCAACTTGTCAAAGCTTCTAAGGCCTATTGTGTTTATACGACGCAATGGCTATGCTTCTATTTTGAGCCAATCGATTGGCCATCCGATTGGTGAGTGTGGCCGTCATCTCATCTACACTGCCAGGGCGACTCCTATGTTGCGGCTGGAATACTTTAACTAGGTGGCTTAGAGCGGTGCATTGCTTACTGACAAGATGTGGCCATGTGGTTTTATTCTGCTTTCTGGGAGAGTTAGTCTTCAGCCACGGTAAGATGACCGTCGCAATAAAGGTGGTTGAAATTGCATTGGTAGTGGTGATGTGCCAGATAGATCTGGCCTCGATCATCTTGGCTGAGACATAGCGGGCCTTCGATCACTCGTTATGTCATTGCCAACACTTTTTTGGCTGTAGGGCCTTGGTGTAGGTAAATAAGGTTGTTCAATTATCATTAACCCCTAACCTCCCATTGAATACTAAATGCTACTTTGCTCTGCTACAGGTTTGGCTTACCACACACATGAGGGTGGAGGTACTGCATCTTCAACGGTCTGCCTTCGAGGCCTATTGCCACAGTGGCCACTCCTAGACCATCCCTAGCGTTTGCGAGATATATGAAATGCTCGAGGGGCTGATTGAGGAAAAAGTGGCCTAGTGTATTATCCCTTCGACGGTAGATTGCTTTTCAATCTTCTTCAATGATAGCGACATGAGGATGATTGTTCTGCCAGGATTTTCTAGAGGTGTGGAGTATAATTTGATCCATGTGATGCACCAGTTTGGCTAATGCCAAGACTCATTTGAGTAGAGTCTGATGCCTAATCGTTTCCAGTTGTACTCACTCAATTCCTTTGCCATGACTACAAAGCTATCCCGACTGCAGCATTTTGGTATCCACTCTGATAGGATTCCCATTATGAAAGGCTATGGCTATACTATTGAGTACAAGGTTGAGATTTGAGAGACGTGGCCCATGCACAAGGTTCCACCCAATCCTCCTCTGTTCTCTGATGTTGGAAGTTCCAAGAGGGCACAAACTAGCTCAAACAAGTGACGAACAACCTGCTGCTTAGTTCGTGGTTGTAGTGTGTTGACTTGGGTCTATATTGGTGAAAAGCATGTGTAACTGAACTTGAGACTGATGTTCTGTCATATCATCGCTTTTCATGCTTGTTTCTGTGTGCCGTGCTTGTATGATGATCTTCAAGTGTCATCCTGGGTTAGTGGAGTGGCTCTATGTTGAATAAAGAATCTGCTCTAAATCTACATTCCGTGATTGCAATCTGCGTCTGATGAATCTGTTGGCAATAGCCGCTAATGGTAGCCACTAGCAATACCCCTTGCTATATGGCACTTGCTTGATCCGTCATGAACTAGTACTGACTGAGGTCGTGAGTCAACTGTCAGACTACTTTACTAACTGTTGATCCCCTACTGCAGGTCCTCAGGGAATTCTATTTGACTCGAGAGACTCTCCTAGGGGCTACTACTATGTCTACTCTACTGTTTTGAATGTGGCAAGCATTCTTGACTTGGTTGGGCAAGCCATTGATAGTCCTGCTTAGACAAAGACTTCTAGCATAGTGTATTCCCTGAATCACTGGCTGTGTTGCACACAAATGGGGTCTCCACATACTTTTGCATTACTAGAGGGCAGCCTACATGCCCTTGGTAGAAGTACTAATCGGCACATCCACCCGGAGGGCAGTTGACATGACCCTGGTCAAGCGACAGAGGTCCCGACCAAAAGGCAGCTGGCATGGCCATGATCGACAATATTGTAGCTAACCTCCTAACCACAAAGCAACCAGTATGCCTCTGGTAAAAAGGGTTAAGCGAGACCCTACAAGGGTGGTGTAATGATGCAAAGGGATGAATGCTTTCGCAAATGAGTTATGTGATTTTTATTGTGCCCTCAGTGTTAGGAAAGCTTTAGATGCCTGCTTATATGGAGGGGACGATTCCTTCTCTCAGAAGGCTCTATTTGGACTCCGAGGTTGTAGGTGGCTCTCTAAAATGAGAGGTATTATGATCTAGGCCCCGTTTCGAATCCCTTAGGACCCTTTACGTACTCTTTTATTGTTATCCTCTTTCTTTTACTCCTTCAAAGGCATACAAGTTCGTTCCATCCCTAGCTTGGAGGTAATAGGCACCCAGTTTGATGCTAGTGGGCTGCTACTAAAAGAAGGGGTGGCTAGATCCTTCAAAAACATGGGCTTCCCAAGCGCGTGCTCCGACTCCTCTCCATGGGGGGTTTAGGGATAGGAATGCCTTTCTCACTTCTCTCTCTAGGGCTAGCTTCTATCTTTGTCTTCTGTCTTCTTAATTCTTTTATGCCCTTACGAAGATTTATCTTTCGTTTCGGCTCACACTCTCACTCTCACCCTAGCATTTTATCTCCCTTTGGAGGTATAGTTTCCTATGGAGGTTTAAATACTTTGCCTAGATCATGGTGGATGGTGGCTCCCTCACTCACTAGGTTATCTAGATAGTGTCAACAGAGGAGGTACCGACACCTTCCTGAGCAGGCCAAATGTTCCGATTCTTGTCATCAAGCAATGATCATGCTGAGTATGGAAGCGGTGTACCTTATCCATGCTATGAATGCTTGATGGGGGGAAAACGAGATAGTATGCATGCAAGAAGTAACGAGGATGATTATATGCGATGATGGTATGCAAAGGCGATGCTAGTATGCTAGAATGAAGGAATGGATGCATGAGTGCAGAAACAAAGCTTTGCAGGGCTAGGATACGGCCTCCAGTCACCAGTAGTACTTCTTTAGGTAGCACACATTGACTGGCTCAGACTGCTCGATGTGGTCCATACTTTCAAATATTGCAGCACCGCTAGAGAAGATCTACTTGATAATGAATGAACCATGCTAATTGACCTGAATTTTCCACGAGCATCTGGGAGGTGAATGGCATGCAAGACTAGATGCCTTGGTGTGAAGCTTCTAGGTTAGACCTTCTTCTAGTATGCTCTGGCCATTCTCTTTTGGTAGCACTAGGCATGGTGCATGGCTTGTAGTCTGTCGTCGTCTATCAGGTTCAACTGAATGCTTCAGTCTTCAACCCATTCTGCCTCTTCTAGCTCAGCCTCCCTCAAGATCCTAAGTGATGGGATTTGCACCTTGTTGTGTAGAACTACATCCATGCCATACACCAGCAAATACGGAGTTGCTCCTGTCAAGGTCTAGACTAATGTTCGGTAAGCCTATAGTGCGTATGGGAACTTCTCATGTTATTCCATGTGAGTCTCAGCCGCCTTCTTTAGGATTTTGGTGAGCTTTTTGTTGGATGACTCAACTACACCATTCATTTGTGGGTGGTATGGGGAGGAGTAGTGATGCTTGATCTTGTAACTCTACAGATAGTCCTTGATTCTCTTTGCTATCAAGTTCTTGCCATTGTCCGAGAAGATGGCACGCAGGACCTCGTACCAGGCTATGATATTGTTCCTGATGAACTTCTCCGTTGCTGTGGCGGTGACGGTCTTATAGGAAGCTGCTTCGAACCACTTAGTGAAGTAGTCGATAGCCACCAGAATGTAGCGATGACCGTTGGAGGTTGGGGGGTGAATGGCTCCAACAACATCGATTCCCCAGGTGGAGAATGACCATGGTGAGGACATACTATGTAGTTGTTGCGAGGGAGCATGGATGAGGTTTCCATGTATTTGGCAATTATGGCATCTGTGCACAAACTAACAGCAATTAACCTCCATGGTGGACTAGAAGTAGCCTTGCAACATAATCTTCTTGGCTAAGTGTACACCATTCATGTGAGGGCCGCATGTCCCAACATGTATTTGGAGCATCAATGCATCGACTTAACTTTTGTCTACGCAACGTAGGAGCATCTGGTTGTAGGATCATCTGTAGAGTTGCCCTGCCAGTTTTGACACAAGATGCACCATTGTCCTTCTATCTGTGGTTGAAGCACCAAATGTGACGCTTCCAGTTTAAAGGAAGACTTTGATGTCATGATACCATAGGATTTCCTTTGATGGGTCCGCTTCTTCTATGGCCATGCAATGCACCGATTTCTCCACATGAGCAACTGATATATCCACTGCATGGCTTTCTAGTATGGACAACTAAGATGCTAGAGTTGCCAAGGCGTCAACGTAGGCATTTCTGGCTCTATTCATGAAAGAGAAGCAGATTTCGTCAAACTCTGTGATGAGTCTCTAGATGTAGGCATCATAGGGCACAAGCATCGGATCTTTGGTCTTCCAACTGCCATTAACTTAGGAAATGACTAACATTTTTCATTGTGCACCTACATTTTTTGCATGCCATGCTCAAGTGCAGCCTATAGCCCTAGGATGCATGCTTCATATTCTGCCACATTGTTGATGCATTTGAAGGCTAGCTTCTTGGCAAATGGGATCAACTGTCCATGGGGTGTCGCGAATACAACACCAATGCCGATGCCCTTCTTGTTGACTACACCATTGAAAAAGAGGTGCCACTTCTTCTTGTTTCTGGGCTCTTCAAACTCTACATCATCCATAGCAATAGTATATCTTCATCGAGGAACTGTGTTTGCAAGGGCTGATACTCAGGTAGTGGTAAGTTGGCCAAGTAATCTACCACAGCCTATCCCTTCACAGATTTCTGTGTGACAAAAGTAATGTCGTAGTAGAACAATAGCACCTGCCACTTGACACATCTACCTACCATGGTGGGCTTCTGAAAAAGATACTTCATTGGGTCATGCCTATCAAGGAGCAAAATAAGGTATGCCATCACGTAATGTCTTAGCTACAGGATGGCCTAGACGAGGGACAAGCAGACTTTCTCGATTGTGTTGTAATTAACCTTGTAGTCATTGAACTTTTGCTAAGGTAATAAATATCTTTCTCCTTGCATATTGTCTCATCATGCTAGCCCTAGACTGTGCCTATAGAGTGCTGTGTGATTGATAAATACAGAACACAAGACTGGCACCAAGAAGCAATGGCCAACCCAACGTGGGGGGTACTAGCACTAGAGGTTTAGTCAACAACTGCTTGATATTCGAATGTAGCCTAAGACTCTTCGCTCCAACTGATCTGTGCATTCTTTCTCAAGAGTTTGAAGATTGATTCACAGATGGGAGTAAGCTGTGTGATGAACTGGCTGATGTATTGTAATCGTCCTAGCAGAACTCGGACCTCCTTCTTGGTCATAGAGGGAGGCATGTCAATGATTGCTTTGGCTTTGTTGGGGTCCACCTGAATTCCCCTTTGACCGATAATATACCCATGGAGCTTGTCGAAAGATACTCCGAATGCACACTTGCTGGGGTTAAGACGAAGCTTGTATCTTCGTAGATGGTCAAATAGTTTTCTCAAGCAAGGAATGTTGTCTACTGGCTCTCTAAACATTGCAATCATGTTGTCCATATAAACCTCGATTTCCTAGTGTAAGAGGCCGAGGAAGAGCACCGTCATTGCCCTCTAGTAGGTGGCACCGGCATTTTTGAGTCTAAATGGCATCACTTGGTAGCATAAGGCTCCCCAAGGGGTGATGAATGACGTCTTCTCCATGTCCTCCTCTGCCATTCTGATTTGGTTATATCTTGAGAAGTCGTTTGTGAATGAGAGCATCTTGTGCCCACGGTATTATTGATTAGGACATCGATGTGTGGTAGTGGGAAGTCATCCTTTAGGCTTGCCTTGTTAAGGTCTCTATAATCGATGCACATGCGGACCCGTTCGTCCTTCCTTGACACTAGAACGACATTCATGAGCCATTCTGGATAGAGGACGACATTGTGGAAATTCACCTTGTGTTGCTTCATGATTTCTTCCTTTAGCTTAAGGAGCCATTGTGGTCGTCATCTTCTAAGTTTCTATTTGACTGGCTTCACACCTAGTTTGAGCAACAACGTGTGTACCACTACCTCGACGTCTAAACCGACCATGTCATCATAAATCCATGTGAAGACATCCATGTACTCTATGAGGAAGGCTATGAATTCAACTTTTGCCTATGGGGATAGCTGGGCACTAATATGCACTTCCTTGACATGCTTTACTGTATCGATGTTAACTAACATCGTTTGCTCCTCGACATGCAGGTTCAACCCCTCTAGATCATCATCATAGGGCTGGAAATCGGGCGGTGTTTCATCACTTGCACCTATGCCTGCATCATCCTCTTCTTCGTAGGCAATAAACTTGGCTAGGATCTCCTGCCCAAAGGATGGGTCTATGACCTCAAAGGAGAAGACATGCTCTGAGTCCTACCCTTGGTTGCACTTCATAATTGTCACATTGACCCTTGTGTGCTTGTAGCTGTGATGTGCAACCTCTGTCTCTGCTATGTTGGGGATTGCTGCTAGTCCAAGCCTCTCTGTTTCTTCTGTATTTTCAATCGTATTTTTGGTCTTTTCTGATTTTTCTTTTTTCTTTAGAGTTTTCTACTATATTTACAAAAGGTTCTACAGTTTGGTGGTTGTCTTGTTGCTGAATGTTGTGGCTAATGTTGCCCAAGCACTCATCTAAGCCTAACTCAGGGTCTTTTTTTTTGACCCCGACTCTTAAAGTGGTGGTTGGGTTGATAATACTACCTAGACTTGCCTCTTAGCTGCTAAGAGCTTTGCTCCCTTGGTCTAGTACATGCTGATTTGGATCCTTCTAGGACCATGATGGATTGCCTATCCTGCTGTGCTAAGGGTTGTGTTGGTTCGAGCGCTATGATCACTGCTTCGCCTATTTGTTTCTAAGTTCCTTTTCCATGTTCTCAGCTAATGTTGTCAGTTGTTCTTGATAGAGGACCCCCAGATCATTGAGTATGTAGTCAATGCGAGCCTCTACTTCTACTTCCTCCTCTTGGTCAGCAGGGAGGTCCACATAGTATTCGTGGGCCCATTCCTCCTTTTGGGCCTCCAGTTCTGAGGGCTCCATGGTGTGGGTCACTGCCCACGCCTACAACTGTACAAGCTACTATTGCGGAGCTCCCAAGTAGTCTATTGTTGAGTCTAGTGGTGAGGATGCTAAGACTGCTGGAGCAAGTGGAGATGAAACTGTGAGGATTGTCGTAACTACTGACATGGTTGACTATGAAGGAACTACTGACACAAGTGAAGCTGAAACTACTGATATTAGTGGAGCTAAAGCTGAAATTGCTGATGAAGTTGAAATGGACCCTGGGAAAACTACTTACACTGGCAAAGCTAGCGAAACTACTGTTGATGCTGGCAAAACTACTGCTAATGCTGGTGAAACTGGCAATAACTACACTGGTTGTTGGGTAGTCTGTTCGCCCAACCACTCAATGGTCTCTTTACTGCAGTACTCTTCCTCAAAGTGGTAGTCCTCAACACAGACCCACTCTATCTCATGCAGTGGTACGCTTAGTGGCTACTGAACCTCTGTTGTCGTCCAGCCTTGATTTGGATCGAGGACACCTACACTAACAAAGTTAGTGAGACCCCGAGGGATGAGCAGCTTCTTCGACTTGCAGCTATGCTGGTATCCATCCTTGCGTGGGTCCCATTCATATCCAAAGCCTTCAATGTCTCTCCTTTTTTCAGCTGTGATGGGCTCGACGATCCCCTGGTCATACCACTTTAGACGTGTCCCTTTCTTGTATCCCCATTAGTGACACAAGTTCACGACCATTAACAAAGAGTTGCTACAAATGGCCAAGTAGCTTGCACACTCAACGGTTGGGATATAGTTAACTGGCTCAAACTGATTTACCTGGTATAATACATCTGATGGTTTAGGATCAAAGTGGACAGTTAGAAGAGTAACCAAGGAGACAACCTCAACCCTTTCCTTCTTGAAATTTTCTGCTATAACGACAACGATGTTATCGCTCCAACAAAAGTTGATCATACGATGGAGCTTTAAGGGGATGAGTTGATGCTTGTGCAACCAAGGGCACCCAAGTAAGAGATTGAAAGACGGCTCGAGATCGAAAACATAGAATTCTACGTCGAACATAGTTGGACCAACAATAAGAGAGATAACCAAAATCCCAAAGCATCGTGGTGTGTTTGTTGTCAAAGGCCATCATCCCCTTTATAGTCGAAGTAATGTCTTTGAAATTGAATTCGATCTTACTTGCAATGCACAAGGGGTAGACGTTTAAGCCTACTCCATTGTCAACGTGCTTTAGTGGGATACGAAAGCTCTGATACTACATAGTGATAAACAAGGGCTGGTTATGGTTAATCCCTGTCAGAGGTAGCTCCTAACTGGAGATGGAGATAGCTTGCGGCACTGCAATCATACCGACCATGCTTTCCAAGGCTGCAGGTTCTATGAATGGTAAGACATGGGCGGCCTGAAAAACTCTGAGATGGCTTCTCTATGCTTAAAGGAGGTATGGATCAGGTCCCAGAAAGAGATGTTGGCTTTAACCTTCTTCAGTTGGGCTGTAATGTCAACTGACAACTAGTCTTTCTGGATGGAGGTTATGGCGATTCTACCTGCAATGCATGCTAAAGGGGGTTTATGCTAGCTTTCTAGCTAAGGGGGAGCTAGTTCTAGGTGGTTCTATTTGACCATTAGAGCTGCAGGCTTGTAGACCCAACCTGAGCATGTTATTTCTACACACGTTTTCTGTAGCATGGTTATAAGGTACGTAGTGGGTGTCCTTGGTTAGGTTAATGACCACAGGAACACAAACCGTCAACTCCAACAAGACTACTGGTTGGCATAAGGGTGGTGCAACTGGATAGTTCTAAGGTGGAGCTGGATAAGTAGGCTCTATCTTAGGTTTGGCAAGGAGGTGGACTATTGTACAGATCTGAGGCCGCATGGTGGGTTGTGTAGCAGCGTGCTCTGACTTTGTAGTTAGCTAGATCATGTTAACCACCGATCCTAAGCCGTCAAGGAATGATTGATAAAGTCAGAAAGGAAAGGAGGTAGAGATGTCATGAATTAAATTTGATGGGGCCCACCAGGAATGCAGCAAACCCAGAAAGAGAGATGAAGTGAACTCCCGAAGTCCCTAGTGCTCCTGAAGCGATATGCTCAGGCAGGGGCTGGCTGACTATACTAGGATTGACTGGTGTCGGTGTTTGTGCTAATGTTGATGCTGGTGTAGGTGTCGACTCTGCCACTTGGGTGTTGATGATCATGACCTTTTAGTCGATTAGAGTATGAATAGCATCCCGCAACAAGAGGTAGTTATCCATCAAATGCCCCGTAGCTCAATGTAAACTATAGAACTGATTCACATTGTACCACCGCAGTAATGGGTTCAGTGGTAGGCGAACATCGGGAAGCCTCAGTACTGACGCCACCTTGGGAATGACAATGTTGAGCGGCTCCACCAGTGGGGTGTAGTCACACTAGGTGCATTGGGTCATCTTTGCCCAGGGAGTTGTCCTTGCCTTGCCAACACAACAAGGTACACCAGTTCAGCGATGGGGGTAATGTGAGGTGTGTCTGGTGTCCTACGTGCAAGTGTGTACACTACCTGATGCTGAGCGGGCAGGCTCACCACATTCACAGGCGCAGCAGGGGATCTGATATACGTGATGGCCATCTTGGGAAGATCCCTTCTCCTAGGGATGCTGGTGTTTGGGCCGTTGTTGTTGTTGTTGCTATTGCTATTGTTGGTGGTGGTGCTGGAAGCAATGGACTGCTTCGCGAATGTAGTGAACATGGGAAAGCTGCCACTATGGAACAAGCTCTCCATGCGAGTGCTTGTTGGGATCAGAGATGCAAAGCTAGTTATGGGTTGTACACTCAACAAGGCCCTGGTTGCTGGCAATGACCCACTAATTATCATCTCGATAGACTCCTCGTCGGAGGGTATATCTCTGACTTGTAAAGACAGAGCAAGCCAATGACCGATATACTCCCTAAATGGTTCTTGGGGCCTGTACTAAAAGGCGACCAAACCCTCCTGCTTTGGGATCAGGTCAAGATTAAAAGAGTAATATTCTAGGAACTACCTAACTGAGGTTTTTCCAAGTCTTGATGGAAGTCGTGTCGAGTGATGTGAACCACTTGAGCGTGGGTTCAGTAAGACTCTGCTGAAACAAGCAGATGAACAATCTTTCTTCAGCCTATAGTTGAGTAAGATCCCCGTAGTATGCCTTGAGGTGGGAAATGGGGCAACCTTGCCATTATACTTTCAAACCCTCGGATGTGAAAGTTTGAGGGGAGTGTCACCTCTAGAAAGTAATAAAGGTCCCCGAATTGGTGGAACTGGCAGTCTTCGCCCTACACTGCGCATAGCTTTCTCCAGATCTCTCACCCTTGTGAGGGGAGCATTGGGGGTCACTACTATTGAGGTCTGTGTAGTTGGGGCAGGTATCACGTACGTCGTGTGGGTCGCACCTTGGTGCTCCTTCGGATCCACCATCACACCGCTTGGTGTCGAGGCATGATGGCCAGCATACCCGTGCATAGGTGCCGAGTGTTGTGGGATGAATGTCAAAGCCTATGCCTGATGTGAGGGAGAATAATAGAAGACATGCTGTGTTGTGTGGGGTGTGGAGTGCAAGAGTAGTAGCTGCTACATCGGTACAGCTACGAGCAATGGGTTCGAGGAATGTTGTGCTCCAACCAATCTGTATGACTAGCCACCAGATGATGGAGTGGCATGTTGTGTATGGTGAGGTGACAATGCAAGTGCTAGAATCGACACCCCCATCGGCGGAGAATGTATGGAGTTGTGCCGTTGGTAGAGGTAGAGGCAGAGGTGCGGTGGGTGCAGCTTGGAGCATAAGTTAAGGTTGCAGTGGGGCTTTGGGAGCAAAGGGGATAGACGGTGTCAAAGTATGGTCTAGAGAGAGGGCCATGCCTTGCAGCTTCTAAGCAAGTTCCAAGAGGTGTTGGGCTTGCATGGCCAAAGTACTGTTTGTGGTAGTGTCGAGTGCCAGGAGCAAGAGTGGGATAGACGCAAAACATGGTTGGAAGTCAAACTATCCAGAAGACAGGGAACCTAGCAAAGAATCTACCATAGGAGGTTGAGTATCAAATGAGGAAGGGCCCTGGAGAGGGACAGCGATTGGCATTTCTAAAGCTCGAATGACGGTCACCACGACTGACTCAGTGATGGGCTCTAGACCAATAAGGTTCTACTAGTGTCCCGCGACAAGAGGGAGAGAACTCCCATGCACTTGGAATTGGTGAGCATGACGAGAAGAGACAACAACTGAGGTCAACACAATGGAAAGAGGGACCAAAGCCGGGATGTCTTCCAAAACAGCAACAGGGTGAGGCTTGTTGATGCGTTGGGCCATGGCAGACCACAAGTGAGTGTGGATGGGATTGCAGCAGTAAGTAGGGAAATGAGGTCTACGATGAGCTATCTTCGAAAGAAATAAATAGCTTGAGAAGGGATGGCCGAGAAAAGGGGCTGCTGAAGAGAGTTAACGAAAGGAAAACGTGGGCCCTGACTAAAGAACTCGCACACTAACCTATGTGTGGGAGGGAAACAAACCAATATCAAAACCTGAGGGAAGAAAAAGTAGAATGCAATGATTATTAAGGTGGTATGAATGGCACGCATGCACATGAATGCCTAGTATGTGCTCTCTCACTATGCAAGTCCTGAGTAGGACAACCACCTAGGACTCCCTCATGGGTATGGGATTTAACTTAGGTCAGAAAGTATGACTCTTGTTCTAAATCTTGGCCAAAGCTGAAGCGGTGAACGAGTGGTGCATTGATAGCCTTGACTCCTGTAGTAGTAAGGAGCTCTACCCTTTACTAACACCGACACGACTCCGGACAAGAGGAGACAGACTGGCTACACGTCCCACGTCGAAGCCATGGAATGGGGAACCAGAACTGCCATTCGCAAACTATGGGTGGACACAGGAGAGGAAATGATGCATGCACCTATATGAATCATTCATGCGATATGCTTGATGCCTTTTACTTGCATTTTATCAAAACATTGGGGGAGAAGTACATGTAAGGCTCTAGTTATACCTAGGCATGGCTTTTACTTGTGAGTTTTTTAGATTAACCCATAAGGGGGGGACATTTCTCTAATTTCCCTAGGATTAATGTGAAATAGGGAAAGAAACATCCAATCATGGCAAGCAAAGATCAAGCAGAAGGCATGCTCATGTCATGTGCTAGTGTCATGGTCATCATGGTGAAAAGAGAAGTAGATATCATATCAAAAGGCATGAGACATGTCAAGTGCAAGTGTAGTGGCATAGCATACTGGTGTAAAATGAAACAACCACCAAGCAAAAGGCATGAAGCAAAATTATGCCATACAAATATAAGCAAGCAAACACACAAGGAAAGCCAAAGCAAGTGAGGAAGCTAAATTGATAGCCAGAGTCTAGTATCCCAAGCATAGTTGCTAGTTCCTATGACTATGTCGACGGACAATCTCGTGCGACCCGAATGTGCGAGACTGACAGGGGCCACTGTGAGACAATGAATCTAGAAAGAGGAATGGACTCAAAAACATCGAATGCTAAGGCAAAAAATAGAAGGAAAAGACTTGGAGGCACCACCTAGTCGATTCAAAGCCAGGAGACAAGGAAAACCAGAAAATAAAAGGAAAAGCAAAAAAAACGATGAAAATGCTACAATCGGTGCGAAATGGATGCGACATATTGGTCATTATGCACTAGAGAAAGAGTAAGGACTCCTATTACGCATGGGGAATGTTTAAGGCACCCCACGTGCCTGACGAGTTGGTCTTTCTTGGCTTAACTTGCTCGCATATGATCAATGCTAAATGCATGCTTGCTTATGGCCTAATGCTCAACGCCAGTGAAATGATGCCACACTTAGTGCTACATGCCAAAATATTGGGAAGACCATGTAATACGAGCAAAAAAATGCAATGCCTAAGTGCTCAATTCAAGGGTGCAGGGAGATAGAGGAAAATCATGCAAGAAAATGAGTTGAGCAAGCAGTCTGGATCTAACAGCCCGTGCATCCAGATCGTGCTGTCTATGTCCATTGACTAGTCAAGCTAGTAAGGTTTGCTGGCTAGTTGTGCTATCAAGATTTGCTAGAGCTTTTACAGAACAAAGCTACAAGTTTCATGGTGTAAGGGTGATGCGAACATGCAATGCGACACACAGGAAGCAAGCAGACTATGGGGAACACCCATCTCTCTCGTCGTTGATGGGTTCCATCAACGTATGTGACAGCGAGCTCCAGACAACAAACTTCAGCGGGGCGCTCCAGTGCTATTGGAAGGTTGAGGAGGCTATGAGGGATGCCTAGATGCTATGCAAGTGCAGGTGGGTGAACCGTGCAACTCTCCCCATCTCTATCGAATGTCGTCGGAGCTCATAGGCTCTGTTGGCCACGGACGAGGCTACGAGCACCCAAGAACTCTATGGGGGCATCAAAGTGGAGTGAGGAGAAGGGTGGGGCACTGTAACATTTTGAACCTTAACCTACACACTTAATCATGACTAATGATAATTAATTAATGAATAAGTTTTTTTTAGTGAAAGTTACCAGCTAAGGTGTGTGGTGATCCATGGGAGTGTGGGACCAAAGATAGATTAATGATGAATGTCACAATGCTATCGAGACCCCAATTCATAAGTTATTTCATGAATTATGAGTATTTGGAAAATTTTCTCCTTCTCCAGAAGTGTTTGTGTAAAATTCATGCAAAAACGTTTAATAAACAAATGGCTAAATTGTAGGGCAACTGTAGGGGATGGCAAGCATGTTTGAAAAAAAAAGAGAAAGAAGAGAAGAGAAGGCTCAAGCGGAAGCAAGGCAATGATAGGAAGATGGAAAGAAAGGGAAAGACAAACAAAGAGGAAGAGAGAGAGTTGCTGGCTTCTTGTTGTGAAAGAAAAGAAGAAGGGAAGAATGAAAACAGAGAAAGAGAAGGAAGAAAAGAAGAAGAAGAAGAAAAGACAGACGAAGAAGAAGGAAAAGATACACACCTCTTTCCCTTTAATTCTCCTCATTTAAGCTTAAGATTAGTGAAATATGTTGTGTGGGGATGATTTGGTTGCATGATATGAATTTTGTAAATTTTTAGTAAATTTTGATGAATTTTCAAAGAAATTATGAGAATAATAACACTATTGAACTTATTAGAACTTCTTGCTTCAATCATGTGTAACTTGAGTTATGTGTATTGGAATTGAATGATTTTTGTTCCATTAGAAAGTAGACTCGAAGATCATTAATTCAGTAAGCTACAAGTTAATTTTCGTAGTCTGAAGAAATACACATGATGGTGCAAAGAATGATGGCCCATTAAGTTATGTCATACTGAGTCATATAGTTTCAAGCATTTCTATCTTGATTTATAGATATGATATTTGAATGAAACATGCCCAAAATGAAAGTAGAATTAAAATGCTTGATTTGAGAAATTTTATAGAATTTTTGGGTTACTAGAAGTAGGTCCACCGAAGGTCCGAACTTCTATAAATGGGTCTGTTTCAGGGTAGATTTAAATACGCAAAAATTGCCTGAAATGGCATTTCGAAATTGTTCGGTACGCCGAATCGGGAGATTTCGGCATACCAAATTTAACCGATATGCCGAACCAGACCTTGAACCAATATTGAGTGTTTTAAAAATTGATTAATATATATATATATATATATATATATATATTGTAACATCTGTGCCTGATTTTCCATTTAATATAAACCATGGAATTTCCTGTACTATTTGTATATGGTTTGTTAATGGTTAATCCAGGTTGTGTTTGTTGGTTGTGGTCTCTCCCTATGATTTTTGCTCCTGGTTTTTCCCTTGTGGTGTGACTTCTTTGGCTTGTGGGTCTGTGATGCAATTGGGATCCATGTTTAAGGGTGAGACCCACTTGGATTTGAGCTTCGACCTGGTCAAGAGCTCAACCATGCCCGTGACCCTCCTTTCCGTTCTTCTTCGCGCCCGTGACCTGCGACTGGTCCTCTCCTACGCGTAAGGCCTAGCGGGAGGGCTGCTCGTCTCGTCCCATCCGGAGCAGAGAGGCTGGCGGCTGACCAGCAGGATTCGAGGGATGGTAGGCGCAGAGGTGGCGCTAAAGGGAGGCGTGTAGTGCAGGGGTGAAGAGGAGTAACCAGAGAGAGGGAGAGATCGAGTGCGAAGGCTGAGGAGAGTCAGTGCACCGGAGAAAAGCGTGTGAGCAGGGGTAGGCCGATGTCGTGCATCGCTAGAGCTCGAGGGCACGCGAGGCTCGTCGGAGCCAGGTACGCGTTCCCCCTCTGTTTCCCTTTCCTTGTTGTGGCATGTTTAGGTTAAGGGATAAATCGAGGATAATGATGTTAAAATCATGGAAAAATAGGGAAATTGTTGAGAATGAGGTGAATAATGTGCTTATATTGATATCATGTTGATTCATGGGTGTTTCGTGGGATTTTAGTGGGTATTCTTGATGCATGCTACAGTGATGCCATATGAGTCTTATGCCTTTGTGAATTTCTATAGAACAGCATGCTTAATGCTTTTATGTTTGGATTGAAGGGTTTTGAAGTAGACTTGGAGGTCTACACCCCATGTTTTGCTTGTAATTTTTGTGATGTTTTAGAGGGATTCGCTCCTTACTCCCACTTTGGGGAGAAGAGACGACGGAGGCCGGGGAGGTTTTCTGCAATCGTAGAAAACGGTATGCCGAAATACTCCCAGGTGGTTCCCTGGGCCACTGATTTGGACTACTGGGGGAAATTAGGTCGACCGAATCAGGGGATTTCGGACGACCAGATGATTTCGGTCGACCGTTCTGGCAGGGGACTGATAATACTGACAAAGATTCGGAATACCGAAGGATTTTGGTTGACCGAATCAGGGATTTTCAGTCGACCAGGACCCTATTCGGTATGTCGAATCAAGACCTAGGACTATATTGAGAAATGCTTTGTTAAATGTTGATAAATTTGGATAAATGCATGATAAAGGCATGAGATGCATGGAAATGATTTATGAAATATTGCATGTGAACATGTTGTTTTAATGATTCTTTCCATGAATTGTGAAACATGATTTATGTGGATTAATGTAGACCCATGTGCGGGCTAATGGCATGGTACAATGACCATGAATGAATGATTGGGGTTCCTTTTTAACCATAAATGATAATGTGACGTACAAATGGGATTTATAAAGAGTTTTATGAATGAAAAGAACGGTTTTGTCAAATGTTTTGAAAAGAGAAACTACATATGGTTTTAAAGAGATTTATGAAATTGTAGGAACCATAGCTAGACTAGGGCTTGCCGACAGGGGTAGTGAGACCTCTAGAGATGTCGAGGACGTGTCCATGGTTGTGGTTGCCGAGTTTACGGTCAAGGTAGGAGCCTCGAGACTGTGGTGGTACTGTAGGACCTGTGGTATGGTAGACCCAGACTACCCTCAGTGTCGGTGCTGGACGGGTCTGGGGTTAGAGTTCCCTAGTGCTCAGGCACCAGGGCATCGTGAGGACGCACTCCGTGCTTGTACCAGTGAGGGTACATTTGAGGCTACGGTTGAGGCGGTTGAACTCCAGCGTGGGGTGGTTCACCGCAGCACTGCAGCATGGGTGTGGTGACATGGAATCCTCACCAGCTGCTTGTGGCCAGGTCGATCGCCTGTGACTAGGGTAACGCAACTAGTTTTGAGATAAGAATTGTGGATTTGTGTGTTGGACTAGTTCCTAGCCCTGATTTGTGTTACATTGTGTTAATAGCTTAAATGATGCTTTGGGTTGGGAAACTAGATGCATTGGTTTGCTTTCCTTGAGTTGTGTATAAAGATTTATTAATGATCATGAGATTTTGAAAGAAAAAGAAAAGAAAGTTTTGAAATGACATCTTTTTCGAAGTCTTTCTAACCGCATGTGTGGGTTTTGGCGATTGTGGTTTTCTTGAGACTTTTTGGCAGTGTTTCGCGGGTTTTGCCGCTATTTTGGCGCACGTACTGGGTGACATTCCTGTCACTCACGTGTGTTTTCCTTCTTCCCTTGTTTCAAGTGCTCAAGAGTAGGTGCAGTCTAGTCTGGTGCATCCCTTTCGAGTCACTTTTGCTGCACACAGGTTCAGGTGTTTAGTTTTGTTTATTTAATTCTGTCATTTAGACTCTTCTAGCTATTTATGAGTAGTTCTTGTACTGTTGTGTAGCACAGGAGTGTTACAAAGTGGTATCAGAGCCTAAGTTCACTAAGTGCACCAACTTAGGGTGTCTGGCATTGTGGCTTTAGTTAGACTGCTCGATCTGCATGGAATCATAACACTTGATTTGTTTGTTTGCTTGCTTGCTTGTTTGTTTGTGGTGGCAACAAGGTGCCACCTAGAGGACGAGGCAGAGGCATGACTCCCGCAACTAGCTTTGGTGAAGAGCAGGACAGTGGTAGGGGAGGTCTTCGGCAGGAGCTGAGCCACATGATGTAGGGTTTTGCTCAAACTTTCAGAAGGAACAACACAGATGGGACCAAGGCAGACCCCTAGCTTAAGCAGTTCCATCGATTGAGTCCATCGAGTTTTGATGGCAAGGGCAAGACAGAAGATTGTGAGGCCTGGTTGCTCAAGGTTGAGAAGGTCCTGGACGGCTTGGAGTGTCCAGCTGAGAAGTGGGTCCGTTTGGCTACCTTTCAGTGTAAGGGAGACGCCGACCAGTGGTGGAGAGCTACCCACCGTATGAAGTTCCCTAACGCTGACTTGTTGATGATATCGTAAGAGGATTTCCGAAAAGCCTTCTACGAGAAGTACTTTCCAGTATATGAACGGGATCGACTGGATAGGGAATTTAGAAACCTGAAGCAAGGTGGCATGACCGTACCTGAATATGAGGCGGCTTTCACCAGATTGGAGCAATTCTTACAAGCATTTGACACTGAGCAGCGCAGAGACAAGAGGTTTGTGGAGGGATTGACTCCAGCACTCAGATCAAGAGTCTTAGGCTATGAGTACCCCACTTTGGCTAGAGCAGTGGAGTTGGCAGCCTATTATGAGGAGGCCCGTAGATTGTTCCTGGAAGATCACCCCAAGAGCAAGGGGAAGGTGTTTGCTCCATGGTCTTTCACTTCTGGGAGGCAGAGCTCAGGCAGTTCTAGGAGCTCTGGGAAGAAAGGAAGGAGTGCGCCGAGTCTGTTGCTGGGGGAGGAGCTAGATACAGTTAGGCTGGTTCGAGCAGTGGCCCAGAAAGGAAGAAAACTTGTTTTATCTGTGGGCGCCCGGGACATGTAGTAGCACAATGTTACCATCGACAGCAGATCCCCGAGAAGATGGTCTGCAACAACTGTGGAAAGTCTGGGCACATCCAGTGAAATTGTCCTGATCCTGCAAAGCCAGCTGGGGACACGCCCTGTCAGCTAACTAAAGGGCAAGTGTTCTCCATATCTGTACCTGATGCCAATCCATCAGGGGATGTAGTAGAGGGTAAGGAATAGAGGCATGATTGAATTGCAACCTTTCCCTTTATGCACTACTGTATCTGGTACTCTCCCTATGTGTTTGTTGTTGTTGTTTCTGTTGTTGTATTGTGTTGTTGTTGATGGATATTATGTGTTATCTAAGTTCCTTTCTTGTGGCTGACCGTATGGCTAGAGTTCCGTTTGACTCGGAGAGTTCCTTTTCTTTTATCTCTGAGTCCTTCGCTGCAAAGGTTGGGGACCGACCAGCCAAATTGGCCTTCCATCTAGATGTGGTGACCCCTTTGGGGGAGCACAGCTTGGCATGGAAATATTTGTGGTCAGTCAGTGTGATGTTAGGGGACCGAGATTTTAGAGCCAGTCTGATTGCGATAGGCATGCAGGAGTATGACATCATCTTGGGGATGGACTGGTTGGCGCAACATTCAGCTATTATTGACTGTGCCAAGAGGAGAGTCCTGGTCGAGTGTCTAGACCAGGGATGGTGTGCGGTCCAAGGAACCAAGCCAGGAGAACAGAAGAAGATAATTTCTACAATGAAAGCTTATCGCCATTTATCTAGGGGATGTGTGGGATATTTGGCAAGCGTGATAGTGTCTTCTTCTCCAGTTCTGAGGGTGCAGGATATACCCGTGGTTCAGGAGTATCTTGATGTGTTTCCTGAGGACTTGCCTGGGATGCCGCTGCATTGGGAAGTCGAGTTTTAGATCGACCTAGTGCCAGGATCTAGCTCCATCTCTAAGGCTACTTACCGAATGGCACCAATAGAGTTGAGGGAGCTTATGAATCAGCTTCAGGAGTTGCCGGACAGAGGATTTATTAGACTGAGTGTGCCACCTTGAGATGCACCGGTGCTGTTTGTAAGGAAGAAGGATGGTTCACTCCGCCTCTGTATCAATTACCGGATGCTGAACTAGGTCACAGTCAAGAATAAATATCCTCTGCCCAGGATTGATGATTTGTTTGATCAGCTTCAGGGGGCTTCAGTCTTCTCAAAGATCGACTTGAGATCAAGGTATCACCAGCTACGGATCTGGGAAACTGATGTGCAGAAGACAACGTTTCATGCCCGGTATGGCCACTGTGAGTTTTTGGTTATGCCATTTGAGTTGACGAATGCACCAGCTGCCTTCATGGATCTGATGAATAGGGTGTTCAGACCCTACTTGGACCAATTTGTTGTGGTATTTGTAGATGAAGTGCTGGTATATTCCCCTGATGTGTAGACTCACTAGACACACTTGAGAATGGTGTTAGAGACTTCGAGGCAACACCAACTGTTTGCGAAGTTCTCTAAGTGTGAGTTTTGGCTGGAAGAGGTCACATTCCTTGGCCACATCATTTCAGGTGAGGGAATTAAAGTGGACCAAGCCAAGGATGAGGCAGTTAGTAGTTGGGCCAGACCCAGGACCGTGACTGAGATCAGAAGCTTTTTGGACTTGGCTGGATATTATAGGAGGTTCATATAGGATTTCTCTAGGATTGCAGCACCCTTGACCAGCTTGACACAGAAGGAGGTTCCTTTTATTTGGGACTGGCAATGCGAGGAGGGCTTCAATGAGTTGAAGACCCGACTGGTCACATCTCCAATTTTGACTTTACCTTCAGGGAGTGGGGGCTTTGTAGTATACTGTGATGCTTATGGCACAGGATTAGGATGTATGCCGATGCAGCATGGAACAGTTGTGGCATATGCCTCACGCCAGTTGAAGAATCATGAAAGGAATTACCCCACTCATGACTTGGAGATGGCTGTAATAGTGTTTGCTCTGAAGATCTGGAGACATTACCTGTATGGTGAGCAGTTCGAGGTATTCACAGACCACCGGAGCTTAAAGTATATCTTCACTCAGAAGGATCTGAATCTGAGGCAGAGAAGATGGGTGGAATACCTCAAGGACTATGA
>JAMKQA010043569.1:0-14578 GCA_024699735.1 Posidonia australis | reverse complement strand
TGTTTTGCCTTGTATTATATTTATCAACTTGTATTAAGATATTTCAGTGTTGTATTAGCTACTTTTTTGTAAAAACTTTGAATGTGTAAAATCTTATGATGTATAATCGAATGAAATTTTTTTTTATAAAATCTGTATATGTACGAATAATGTACTTGTGAATGTATTTGAATATTATTTTACTAGGTATTTGAATGTCAATTCTATAATGTACTGTATTATTATTTTTTAACTGCCCAATATTAGCGAGGACATAGCGAGGACATTTCCTCGCTATATCCTTGCAAACATAACGATATTTAGCGAGCACTTAGCGAACAATTTGCGAGGGAATGTCCTCGTTATATACTCGCAATTTTGTCGCTAAAACTGGAATGACGATACAATCTCATGATATTTAGCGAGCATTTACCTAGAAATTACGAGGATCTAGCGAGAACATTACGAGGAAATATTTCTTCGTAATATCCTCGCTAAATTTACACGAGTACATTGCGAGAATATATCCTCGCAGTATTGATTTAACGAGTTACATAGCTACGAGGATAATTATTCCTCGCTACGTCCTCGTTAAGCTTTGTAACGAGGATTTTGCGAGGAATTCGCAAGGACCTAGTGAGGAATATTGTCCTCGTTAAATGAAGATTTTCTTGTAGTGGAAATTTGTCAATACATATTATCAAACATACAATCTGTGGATCTAACTGTAAAATTTCACAACTTAAATCTTTTATTGCAAGATTTCCATCATTTTAATCCCAAAACATGAGATATGCAATTATCATAATATTTGTGGTTGTTTATGTAAAACAAAGAAAAAGTAAAATCCTAAATCAAAATTTAAATGCCATAATCTAATAACTTAAAGTAAAAGTCGCAAAATAGCCAAAATCTTTCCACCCACGTCAAAGACACAACACTATTCATTTTTTTCCTAACAACTACCAACCAAAAATACACATCACTATTCATCCTCTTCCTCCTCCGAAAATCCCTTCCTGATCCCAACACAAAGCCAACGAAACCTACACCACACACACCCATACACATACACACCTGCTCCGATGGCTGTTTCTTCTCGTCGGTGAGCTCCTCCGGTGATGCATGGTCCAGCAACCTCCGATGATCGTTTTCTCCCTCTCACATAGATTTCTCTTCTCTTCTCTCTTTCTCTCTCAACACTTGACCACCACGAGTGAAAATCTGGCTTATTTATAAGCTTTGAGGCACCCTTCCAAAAGCAACGCCTCCTTCTCACCCATCGATGCCGACGCCTCGACTTCCAACGACCCCCAACACCTATCGACTCCTCAGCTCCCGACGCTCCTCTCTATGGCTGCTACATCGAGGCCAGCCTTTACAATATATCTAAGACATTGTAAAGGCATGTGTCTTCGCATTGTCCATGCAAATTATCTCACAAGCACATTGTAAGGAAATCTCCTCAAAAAATCTATTTAACGATTATAGGTGTTGCACGGATAGTATTTTCTCACAATGTCCTCACGAAGAGCCTTTAGTGAAAACAATGCGAAGACATTATGAGGACCTTGTAAGGACATATGTCTTTGCAAATTCCTATTTTTATAGTAGTGTTAATACGAACTTTTTGAAAAAATAAAGAAAATAATAAAAAATTACAAAAAATTTAAGAAAAACAATAAATAGATTTTTTTAATATGCATGATAAGTTCTTTGGCTATTGTAAATTTATAACTATCATAGGAATAATAGACAAATAAAACAATAAAAACTTTTCCAATTTTCTAACTATAAAAGCAAAAGGATTAGAAAACATGAATGATAAAATTAGAACTAAAATTGGAAATAGTAGAAATATGCAAACAAAGAACAAAGGATTCAATATTTCTACCATTGAATATTAGTTCTAATATTAGTTCTATTAAATTTCAACAATAAAAAACCCTGAAGAAGAAAAAACTTGTCACCAAAAACTAACATAAAAAGATATCAAATTTAATAATGTTTGACCAACATAAAAGTAAGAACGAAAATAGCTCTAATTCATCTCAAATATAACACACTTTCATATTTCATATTTCATATTTCATATTTCATATTTCATGTTTCATATTTCATCTTTCTTGATTCTCTAGTCGTGTTTGTCACATGCTTCATTATGTAAACCTGAAATCAGGAACAGTTCTAGCTCGTCAACAAAAGGATTTGTCCATTCAAAAATATATGGCTAGGCATTAGTAATTGTTCGTTTTTTGATAAAATCACAAATTGAACCATGTTGATTGATTTAGAAGAAATTAAACTCAAATTGAACTATTTAATTATTAAAATTAAACCAAATTGAACTATTAAGTTTTCGATTTGGTTCGGTTTAGTTCACAGTTTGTTATGTATTTATTATGCTCTATAAGACTATAAATAAAGAAAATATTAATCAATAATTAGCTAAAATACAACACATGATTAAGTATTACATTTATGTTATCTTATAAGATAGTTTTTTAAAATAAAGTTAAAAATAAAACAGAATAACAACATTCTAAAATCATATATGTTTGTTTATCTCTTATTAAGTTTAACTTGAATAAAAATATAAATTCATGTCTATATTTAGGATATTTAATCATATGTATGTATATGTGTTAGAATATGTATAGGTTTGGTTTGGTTCAGCTAAATCGAACCAAACCATTTTTTATTGGCTTGTAAATTTCTTGAATCAAATTGAATCCTTATTTATAGAAAAAACAAATAAAACCATAAAACTTGATTTGGTTTGGTTTAGTTTAGTAATTTAAATCAAGGAATTTGCGGCTCTACTTGGTAACATTAGAAATGAGGGGCTTGAATTCCTTCCTCTTTTGCTCATATGTTCCCCAAAATTTTCGTGTGATTGTCTATGACAATTATTCAAGTTTGGTATCATTTTCAAAAAAATAATTAATCAATTAAAAATATATATTGTGGGCATGCTAAAAACTGATAGAAGAATGATAACTAATAATATATCACAAGTACAATGTCACTTACAATGACTATTACTCCAGTTGAGAAGTTACAAGCTTGAAACCAACGAATGTAGAACCAAGCAACCTAAGAAACAGGAATGATTTATTGGCGAAAAGAACTTTGAAGTTTGAACTGGAAAAGGCCCCTTAGAGTAGTATTAGGGTTGTCAATGGATAGAGTATGGATAGGGTAAAACATTATCTTTATCCTTAGGGTAATTTGCATATATACCCTCCAAATTTGCCTATATTATGTAAATACCTTCCAATTTTTTTATTACATATATATCTTCCAAATTATTTTTGTCAGCGCATCTGTACCCTTACCGTCACCCACATTACATTCCATTAGTGAGCTTCCAACAGATCCTAACTCAACCATGGTTAGGACCTAAAAAAGGACTAATAGAACCTCCCTCTCCTCCCTCTTCCCACACCCACCTCTTCCTCCATCACCCACTCCCAAAAATACTACCACTATCTCCTTCTCTCCAAATAGCTAGCGATGATAGCCTCCAACAACGATATCATTCTCACATCCCATACACCTATTCCTAGAACATATAGAAAAAGGGATTTAGATCTTGCACCAACAATTGATATTATAGCCTTAATCATTAAACCGAACAATTGTGCCATGCCTACATATCAGTTTTTTAGGTAGGATTGAACTAGAATGAGATGTGAAGGGAAGACGGTTTTTTGGGCCATAATTGGACTTCATTTGTGTTAATCGTCAATTGGAAAATTCTAATCCCCACCATGACATTTAATATTTGACCACTTTGTACCTGTAATGGAGGGAATTACAAGTATATCATCAAAAATAGACAAAATTATGGAATTATCATCCAAATTTTTGAAAATTTAGATATACCATTGGACCTTTTTTTTATACATATGTGCTATCGAGTTAGTTTTTGAGTTAAAGATATTGGAATATTCCATGGCGTCATTAACTTTTAAACCTTTTTCATTTCTATCTTCCCTTCTACCATAAACAAAGAGTTTAAGATGTTAACATTTACCCTAGAATTTCACCAGCACCTCTGCCACTACCACCATGGAATTCCAACTCGTTGTAATTCGTCAAGCAAAACTACAACCTCATAATTGGTTTTGGCACAAAGGAGTGGCTCGTCGTTGTTGGTTGCAGTGAGGGTGCAAGATGGTGGTGGCAGTGGGAGGGACAATAGTGGAGGCGATGGCGAAGGTGATGGTGGAGAAGTCATTGCACTGGACGTAGAGCTATAACTGGGTCAGATATGACTCATTCACTTACTTCAACCACAATTCATTCGGAATGAGTAAAAGTAGAGATATCTTCCACCCATGACCCATAACCTACGGGTCAAACCGTTAACTTAGGGGTAGCGATAGATATTTAGTTGACCCATTACTTTACAAGTAAGGATAAAGGTAGACCTTTAATCCATCCTATCTCACTCATTTACAGCGTTAACCAGGTGGTGGAGCATGTCGACAGGGTGATGCTAGCTGTGTGTGTGGTAATCGAAGGTGAGTAGAAGCAGGCAGTGTCAAAGTGATGTTTTAGCATTTAAGGTGAAATTGTGAAGGTGATGGCGAGGTTATGGTGAAGGTGACGATAAAGTCAGGTTAGTCTTTTTACACACTTAGGTTAACCTTTAACTATTCTTAGTTAGTTTTTAACCCGTCAGATAATGATGATGACACATGTACATTAAAAAAATGGTCCAATGGTATATTTGAATTTTCAAAATTTTTGATGATAATTCTGTACTTTTGTCAATTTTGGATGGTATATTTGAAGTTCCCTGCATGTAATGTATAATGTTAATGATCCTAAGCATTATGAAACATACATTAGCATATTTAATATGAACTCCTTTGTTATTGTTGTATACTTATATTCTTTGTTCATACACAAACCATTCTAAAGCAAGGGCCACAATAATTTCATCATGAACCAAACTTTAAAGTTAGAAATGTGATATTAGCAATGCACATGCATTTAAAGACGTTTTAAACTATTCATTTGGAATCCTCCAGTGTAGAAACTTTAGCTGAATGCGGAACTTAATAAACACTAAATTCTTGCATGTTTCGAAAAGTAAACTTAAATCATCAGAGAAGAGATGGCAACATAAAATTATGAAAAGGGATAGTGGAATGGGAATAGAAACCACTAATTCCCTCAGCTTTAGTTGGATAATTCTATGTGGAAACAATAACAACAACAACGACGACGACGACGACGACGAAGGACAAAAAAAATCTTTGAACGATCTCTTGTTGCCTTGTGATGATCACCACCACCCCAAATTTAAAACTTGAAAGAATAAACTGATGGGCAACAAAAAACCAACCAAGCATAACTTCACCACAGCCATTAAACAAACACATACCCATGATACTTCCCTATCATCTTTGTGTGCAAGTGCTGACTTCTGGAAGATCCAAAAGGCTCCCAATTTCTTATTCTCAGAATGAAGAATCTGGCAAAGAGGAAGACTCATCGGTATGTGCAACAACAACTCTAGTGAGGTCGTCTTTCAGCTGACCAATCTCATGTGCTACATCAACCATGGTGGGTCTCGTTGATGGGGAAGGCCGAGTGCACACGAGACCCAGTTCTATCAGCTCTACGATCACATCTCTTGACACATTGTCATTGCAGATGTGAGCTGTGTTGGTTGGTAACAATGGCGATGTCCTGGACAGTGCTTCTTGAACTATGTGTTCTAGGTTACGTGGGTAGTGACTCTTCACCCACTCCTGCAATGTCGATCCTTCTTGAAAGAGTACGTCGGTCGGTCGCTTTCCGGTGATCATCTCTAGTAGTAGAACCCCGAAGCTGTAGACATCTCCCTTGGGTGTAGGGTGCCCTCCTATGCCGTATTCTGTGTGCCATTACGAAGCATGCACGTATTAGTCTAGGTTGAGATGAAATAAAGACGCTGTTTTAAGATGAAATATAAGTCAAAACCGAAGTCTTGTGTAATTTGAAATCTTATCTGAAATTTAGGTTGGGGAATTTGAAGAAAGAATTATATATGAAGTATTTCTTAACTATTTCAGCTATAACTTAGAAGTTAAAAATAGACATATCTAAGAGAAGTAGGGATTTTTATTTTCTCCTGACTTGTTCAAGTAGAGATTTTAAAGAAGCAAGAAATTAGGTTTTCGGCTTTTAAGTTAAACGAAATTTAGTAATAAGAGATACAACAATAGAAACATACCCTAATTATGCATCGTTAATTTGTTAGACATACATACATACATACATACATACCCGGTGCAATGTAGCCGACGGATCCACACAAGTGCCCGGTCGTGGAGTTGTGCACGGTCGTCGTTTCCGGAACCTCATCGCCGCCCCTCACCAGTCTTGCGATCCCGAAATCGGACAAGACGCCTGTCATATCTCCGTCGAGAAGAACATTACTCGGCTTCAGATCACAATGTACGACCCTAACAGGAGAGTAGTGGTGCAAGTACGCCATCCCTTCAGCCATATCACTAGCTATGTTTACAATTTGTATCAGGTTGAGATGCCGATCACCGGAATTCATCATGTGATCATGACGAGGATAAAGATGGCTCTCAAGGCTTCCATTCTCCATGAGTGGAAGAACCAAGGCCTTGAAATCAGGTCTACTGCATGTTGTGATTATTCGTATCAGGTTCCTATGTCTTGTCCTCTTGAGAACTTCACACTCCCTCTTGAAAGTCCTGGACATGACCTCCCCACCCGACACTACACCCAACACTTTCACTGCTACTCTTGTTTCATCTCGGAGTACACCTTTGTATACACGTCCAAAGCTTCCTGATCCAATGAGGTTCGACCCATCGAAACCTTCCGTGGCCTTCACTAACTGCTGATAAGAGATCCGAGGATAATCCGATCTCCCCTCTTGCTCTTCGTCATTGGCAGGACGGAAAAACGACATCACTGATCTTAATCTCTTGAGTAATGGGTAACCTAAAGTACACAAGAAAAAGGGCACTCCAATTAAGGTGAGAAGAACAGGTACCAGTATGATTATTGTTAAGTGGTGAGCTCTTTTGGTTGAACATGGTTGCATCCCAAAGATTTCACCGCACAGACCAGTGTCACCCATGAATGAATTCATATCAAGTGAAGCAAAAACCCCATCATTAGAGACAAATCCAATGAACTCATTGAATGAGAGGTTCAACTGTTTAAGAGTTTTGGAGGCTTGGAAGGACTCTGGAATGGTACCATTGAACTTGTTGGATGACACATCAAGCACTTCTATATAAGGCAATTCACCAATGGAGTTTGGAAGAGGACCACTGAAACTATTACCAGAAAGGTTGAGATACTCCAGCGCAATACAGCTGCCGAGTTGTGAAGGTATCGTTCCAGTGAAGTTGTTGGATGACAAGTCCATAGCTATCACCATGTCCAACTTACTGAGCTCCAATGGCATAGGTCCTTGCAGAGAATTGCTTGATAGATTCATGTACAAGGTCAGACTTCTCAACCCTGACACTTGTGTCGGAATCCCTCCTGTCAATTTGTTGTGAGATAGATCAAGAATCTCCAAGTTGTTGCAGTTCCCAAGGCTTGGTGGAATTGTTCCTGAGAGCCTGTTCTTATGCAACAACAATCTTCTAAGCTGGGAGAGATGTGATAAAGTATCCGGAATAGGTCCTGAAAGTCCATTTCCGGATATGTCAAGTAGACCCAAGTGTAGAATTTCTCCAAAAGCAGAGGGGATCTCTCCTGTTAGAAGATTGTTGGACAAGTAGATTCTCTCTAGCTTCCTGAGCTGACCTATGTCTTGTGGGATCGAACCGTTCAGGAAATTATTGGATAGGTTGAGGTAAGTCAAGTTGAGAAGATTAGAAATATTGGGAGGTATAGGACCATAAATTTGATTCTCATCAAGGTGAAACTGCACAAGATTAACAGACAAATTCCCCACAATAGATGGCATCACTCCTCCAAGTCCATTCCCTGCAACTTCAAGCTCTTGCAACAACGGGCAACTACCAAGTGAAGCAAAAAAAGGCTCAAGATTAGTGTTACCATCATGGCTGCTCAAGTTGTTGTCTGACAAGTACAAATATTGTAGATAAGGCATCTTATCGACGATCCCGGCCGGCAACTCCCCGGTGAGAAAATTCGTTTCCATGTCAATCCACCTGATCCAAGTCGAATTCGACAGAGCGGGAGGGAACGAACCCACGAATGCATTGGACCACAGAAGAAGATACCTCAAGTCCGTCAGCTTGCAGTGATTGCCCAAAGAAATTGCACCAGTAAGCGAGTTGTTCGACAAATCGACGTACTGCAAGGAGGTGCAGTTGCAAAGCAAGGACTCGGGAAGATTCCCACTGAGAAGATTGCCACGCATGCTGAGATACTCCAGTCGACCAAGATCTCCAAGCTCTCTGGGAACAGGCCCTTCAAGCTTGTTAGACAACAGGTTCAGCTGCCGCAGCCTCGACAGTCGACCGAAGTCCCTCGGTATCCTACCGGAAAAGAAGTTCCTGGAGAGGTCGAGAACGGCGAGGGAGGTGAGGTTGGAAAGAGAGGGGGAGATTGTGCCGGAGAGAGATCTGACGCTGAGGTCAATCTCCACAACTAGTTTCCTTGTTGAGTTGCACTGGACTCCTGTCCAGTTGCAGACGTGCATGGTGGAGTTCCAGTTGGAGAAGACTCCTTCCGGGTCGGAGGTGACACCAGCCATGAACGTGAGAAGTGAAGCTCGTTCTCGTTGCTCTTCTTGATCTGATGAGTGAGCAACGAGAACAAGTTGTAGTACCATGATTGCTATGATCACCATGAACTTGTTCCTGCGCCTGCATGGCCTGGCCATGGTCATCGAACTATGGATGGTTGGTTGGTGGAGAAGAAGGGGAGGAGTTTAGAGAGAGAGAGAGAAAGGGGATGAGTTTGAAGAAATGGGAAAGAGCTACACTATACCACATTGGTTTTTATGAAGGGTAGGGAATAGTGGTGTCTGCCAAACTGCCGTAAACAAGTTGTTAATTTTGACTTGTTGTGGTGTGGCACGCGAGAATGTGAGAAATGAAATGACCAAAAAGATGAAGGCGAAAAGTGTTGGACTGTTGGTGGCGGACACATCGACTACTTCGGCACAAGTTGGGTTAAGTACTTAAGTAGTGCGGTCTAATAGAATATTAATGTACAAGCAAGCACATAGTATTGGAGTTGGTGGGTTGTTAAGTTTTCTCAAGTAATATTGTTTATCTCATCCTTTTATTATTATTATTTTTTTCTTCTAGGGTTTGAGTTGCGAGTGAGGCGGATGCCTTTCAGAGTGCGGATTGCTTGGCAACTCTGGCAGTGGCAAGAAGATGATGTCGAGTAGTCGCCTTCCGATCATCAGGCGTACAGTCGTGGTTTAGGAATTAAATTTTAATTGAAGTGGAACCACTCCTTTTTCTGTAAATAAAATGGCGTTGATCCCACAGTTTAAGTTTTATGCTTTCTTCTTCTACCGCTTGAATTGCACTACGATGTTCATTAATTATTTGTCCTTTTCTTCTTCTTTTTTTCTCTTTTAAAGATGCGAGAAAATGGGAGTCATGGGGTCTAGACGACTAGACGTCTAGTAAATGGTAATCAAATAATTACAGCCTGTGTTGTTTGTATGGGTACGAGGAATTGTTGCTATTTGTTTTATTGACGTTAATAAAGATCAAAAACATATCAGGCACAATTAGAGCTCTGTATCATTTGTATCGTCATAAGTACTTCAAGCCACTTGTCCTGCTGACAAGTCATATGAAGTACCCAACAAGTCATATCCCATCCCATCAACGTACCCAACAAACCTTCCAGGTGTGATGTTCCCTCGTCAAATGAAGCACACCATATTTTTAAAGTTACATCTCTCGGATTAACATGCACTGGCCTCATCCGTTATTCATCTAACTTCACTTTAAGCATGCTGAAATCTTTTGTTGCAGGCGTCACTCAAATAATCAAAAAGCCTGTTTGCCTAAACCTTTTTTTCCTTTTCACCGGAACACCTTTACATGGTTGATGGCCTTTTGCCCTTTTCTGAATTAAAAGCCGAGATCGGTTGTTTGTAAGATGACTGGGTCCAGAAATGGGTTTCTGGGCTTTCTCTTGGGCCTACTGGATCCACTTGACAAGATGAATGTCCTGTGCCTGGAATGGAATTTTGAGGACTTCACTTGTGATTGTGACAATGGTACATGATTTGGTGACCTTTGAAATGTGTGTAAAAAGCCATCAATCATTTTGGGAGAGCGGTTGAAGTTTTGCTGAAAACTTTTGTCAACAAGGTGATGCGGCGAGTCGTCTTGCCATTTTATTCTGAATTTCATACAAGCATCTCTAGTGCCTGGTATTTTTTTTTTTTTTGGATTTAATTTACAAATAAAATAAACCCTTAAGTGTTTGAATATATTGTGACAACAACCCCTTAATGTTTAGCATCAATTTTAAGTAACTTCTTGTCGTCTATTTTATATTTAACATCGTTAATTTTAATAAAATAAAATATTAAATTATGAAAAAGTTATTCTTAAATAATTACTATTCAACAAGTTATTGGTTACTACTAGGGTTTCCTCGTTTTCAAACAAACCTCATGTATTCTTCTTCTCACCTCTTCTTAATCTTCTCTTCTCAAAGAATTTTTTTTTTTAAAGTAGAAAAACTCAATGGTAATTAACAACTAGGTAAGCAAGGGATTTTTTTTTAAAATAAAATTATAAGGATAATTTAGTCTTTTTTTTCCTAATAAAACCAATGGTGTCTGGTAATTATTTTATTTTATTTTTTTGTTTTTTTTTGTTAACGATTTAGGTGAATTTTTATGCATGTCCCAGGATTCGAACCTAGAACCTGTGGCGAGTTTAAAGTTCTCCCAGTCACTGTGACAATGAGACATTGTCTGTCTGGTAATTATTTTGAAATTGATGTCAAACCTTATAAGATGGCATAATGTGTTCAAATGTTAGGGGGTTTTTTAAACTGATACAAATCTTAAGAGATTATATGAGAATTACACATGGTAAGTGTACACGAGATGGATGCCTAGTGGCTGGAATAGAATGTTGAGGATTTGACATATGATTGTGACATTGTATATGATTTGGTTGACCCATCGACGGTCCTAGGAGGGTAAAACACCTGCTATCCTGTTGGTCTTGAACGAAACATGCTCAGTTTCGATTGATATTCCCTTCTAGAGGTCAAGAACAAATATTACACATGGAAAGGATTGTTCATCAATGTATATTATTGTTTATCTCATCATCCTCTTCCTTCAATGTTGTTTTTTTTTGTAAACGGTAATATGCATGTCCTAGGATTCGAATCCGGGACCTGTGGCGAGTTTAAAGTTCTCCCAGTCACTATAACAAAGAGACATTGTCCTTCCTTCAATGTTGTTGCCGTCTTCCTTTATCACAAGCATTGTTAATGTCTTCCTCCTCCTTTCTCTCGGTGGAATGATCATTGACTTAATTATTACAGAAATGATCGTCATTGTTGCTCTCAATGGAGTGGTCGTCATTGTCGTAAGATATAATAGTACATTCAAGTTATATATTAATTTGAAAAGGAAAAGAAATTTAATGTTTTATAAGTGGACATGTACCAACCAATATTTTTTAAAAGTACCACTTTCTATTCCTCTCTACACAACCATCACGTCTCAATCTTAGATGTGGTACTTTAGCATCTCCATATGAATATGCTGGACGAAGCAAGATGATAGTTTACTAGCTAGTGTTGCTCCTTATTTATAGACGTCAATTGGTTGTACATCTTTTGAAAATAAATCCAATTTTAAATACTGAACTTAGAATACATGAAAACTACATAATAGAATGACTAAATTGCTAGATGGGTGTCGCCAATTGATACTCAGATTTCCTATTTGAGCGTCACCTTGCATGCAGATGGTCGCAATTTTGTTTTCCCGGTAGAGAGCCAAGGGATCCATAGCAACGTAAGCCTCACTGCATTCGTATACTGGATTTCCTTTCTGGCGAAAACCTAGTCTGGCGAAAACCTAAAAACAGTGCTCCATCTTTCTGCATCCATTGATCGTGATCATTTCCCCTTGAGATCTATGGCCGGGCGACGCCTTCCTTCAGGTCGTCGAGATCCTTACAACCTCCGCTCACGTAAAGCCGCGCTGGGGAACGTGCTGGGTGAGAGCGTCGGGGTTGGGGCAGCGCTACTATAGATGGTAACTTCTGTCCCTCCTTCTCCTCCGATTCGCTCTTCTCGGGCCAATCGGAAGAGGAAGGCTTTTGCTTCTCCCGCTGAGTCGGATGAGGGGAGTTCTTTAGCTTATCTCCCTAACTCCTCTCGGAGAAGACCTCTCTCGGATGAACCCAGATCTTCCAGATCTGGCATCCTGGCGATTTTCTTTGGCTCTACCCCTTGCCTGAGCCTTTCTGTTAATACTGATGCGTATATATTTGTGGATTGTTGCTTTATATTCAGATCCTTATCCCAGTGTTGGTTTAATACGATGGTTTCATGTTTTTTTGGTGACACCATCATTGATGTATATGGATCTGAGATTGCTAGATTTTTAGCTTCCTCTAGTTGTGGTTTCTCTGGTTTTTACGATATGATCGGATTGTCTTTGGTTTCCAGATCGATTTTGGGGATTTTTCCCCGAAATATTGGTGGATCTTGTTCTTTTCCTTTGCATACTGTCTGTGTGGATCCCATATTTCTTGCCGATCCTCCGGGGATCCCTCTCCAGCCGGTGGGCCGACGGAGAGTGGCTTCTGCATCTTGCAGTGGCGTGGCTGAGACGCCTGGTCTCACTGACCCCTCGTACTCTGTGTGGGGGTATTCCTGGTTTTTCCCTCCTGTCATTCACGAGGATTATAATATTTCTAGGGATAATGATGGGGGGTTAATGGAAAATTTCGCGAGCGATAATTTAAATATTCCTTCTTCTCCTCCTTCCGCTGATTTGGTGGGGCCCCAGGGATCATGTCTAGCAGACGAGGCGTCGGTTTCGTCTGACCCCTGCTCTCCTCACGTTTTAATTAACGAGGGGGTCTCTCTCTCTGGGGATGGTACTTTCCCCCACTACCCTGCAAACTCTAACATGGCGTCGAATTTTCTGACCTCTATCTCTGCGGCAGAGATTTCGCCTGACAACTGTAATAATTTTTCTGATTTTGGGTACGATGGCTCGCGATTTGCCGCTTTGAATCCCTCTCCCTCTTCCGCTGAGGAAACCCTAGGTTCCCCGGGGTGGACTCTGGTGGCAAAGAGGAAGCACTGCTCGTCCCCACTGGTACGTTTCTGTAGGAAAAATAATCGCTGCTTTTTGTGTGGTCTGCGTGGCCATATAAAGAGTAACTGTAAGTTCTCAGGGGCTTGTTATAGATGTAAAGCTTCTTCTCATTCGGTAGCCATTTGTGATTTTTTCCAGGAATCCACAGATAAATCTTCTATGGCTGGGTTGTCCCCCCAAAACCCGATTGTCATTTACCCTAATGACGCTTCTTGTGACCTTACTATCCATTACTCCTGCTGTGCCATAGTCACAGACCACTCCTCCCGTCTTACTCTGGAGATGTTATCCCAACACATACTCACTAGCTGGCCCCTTCATATTAAAATAGAAATCTCTGATTTCTCCCATGGGAAATTCTTATTGAAATTTCCTTCCATTAAAGAAAAAAATGACATCCTGAGTCGATTTGGGTCCTCCCTTCATTCACTATCTGCTTCCTTTGTGCACTGGACGCCCAGCTCTAATGCTGTGCTATCTCTTAAGGAAAAAGGGACTTGGATCAGGCTGGAAGGCATCTCGCACCACTTATAGTGCATTGAGGTATTCCATCGGTTGATTTCAGACTTTGCTGAGCTCATTGAGGTAGATCTTTCTCTCGACAAAGTAAAATTTTTGGGGTTTGCTAGGGTAAGGATTAAGCTCTTCCCTTGAAAAGATATCCCTGATGTGAGATTCTTCTGTTATGGGAAAACTGTCTATCCTATCAAATATCGACTAAGTTGGGACCTCTGTTCTTCTTCCTCCCCTCCATCCTTAAAGTCTTTCCCTGCCTGGCCTAAACAGTCATCCCAGGCCTCCTCCTCTAGGAATCTTAACCCAGTTAGGAAACCTTTTAAAAAAGGCTGGCGTGGTAATGTCAGTGGAAAGAACCGACAAAGCTCCAAGTCCTAGTGGAAATCTGGGAAAAATGTTTGGATGAGACCTCCCTCATCCCCTTCCCCCTTGCCCTTACCAAACAAGTCTGCTGGATTGTTACCCACTCCTGCAATTCCAGTTAATCTTGCAGCAAAACTTGTCCCTCCTATCCATAGAAATTCTGAGCCCTGTGATGTTGACCCCAAGTGGGTGCAATCTGAAATAAAGGCCAGGAACTTTTCATTGGCAAAATTCAGAAAGGTCATGGCCATCTACGATTGCTTGGATGTAACACATGTAAAATTCATTTTGTAATTATTTACATTTTATGAATTTTATTTTCCTAGACAGGTGTTACTGTTCCGAGGCCCATTGTGTGGCTTTGTGCTTTTGGGCTTGGGCCTCGTGGGCTGGCTTCTTTTTGCGTGTTCCTGTGCGTGGTTT
>JAMKQA010043568.1:0-11356 GCA_024699735.1 Posidonia australis | reverse complement strand
TGGTTGAAGAGAATGCTTGGAGAACTTGGAATGGTGCAGGACAGGTTTGTTTTACTAGGTGATAACCAAAGTGCTATCCATCTAAGTAAGAATTTGTCTTTTCACTCCAGATCAAAGCATATCAAGGTGCGATATGATTGGATTCGAGATGTTCTGAATGCTAAGGAACTTGAATTCAACAAGGTGCATATAGATGATAATGGTGCTGATATGTTCACCAAAATGGTATCATGAGACAAGCTGAGCATTTGTGCTTAGATTGCAGGCCTTGTGGATTGATCCATGAAGGCGGGCGGAGGGGGAGATTGTTCGGCCGTATCCTCCACCTCCATGGGCTTTTATTTAGGCCCATGTACTTTGCTGTGTTTGGCAAGATTGAAGGGAAAATATTTCAATAGTTAACTCTACGAGAAATCAGGAGATGCGACTGCACAACGGGAGAAAAAATCGAGGGTTTTTTTTTCCTGTTCTCGCGTGCTGATGCTGGAGGCGGACGGACCTGCGGACGTGTTCTCGCGTGCTGGAGGCGGACGGACCTGCGGACGTCGATTTCTTCCAGCAGTGGACGCACAGTTGTGCGCGTGGAGTCATCGGCCTTCGTCTGCGTGTGAAGACGCGTGAGCAAGACGTGTGGGAATGTGCGTGAAGTCACCGGTTCCTGTTTCGTGAGAAGTTTCTCATTCATCTAGTTATCTGTTATTGTTGATTGAAGATTATATGTGGTTTGTGCTAACTTCAAGTTTGAGAACTTGAGAAGAACAGTTTGTATCCCTTTGACAGTAGAGTGCCGGTTGTCTGGACCGAGAGGGTCCCGTGGTTTTTTATCTCCTCACACTGTAGGGATTTTCCACGTAAAATTTTCTTGTGTCTGCTTGTGATTGTTTGGTTGTAGTTTTTGTTTGCTTCGCATTAGTGTTTATTAGGCCCTCGTTTCCCAACAGGAACATGGGACTGTAGCATGGCTTGTAGGAATCCGATTTTTTCTTATTTATTTTTTATAATATAAAGTTTCAATCATACTACATTTTATACACTTCATGGTCTACAACCTACCCTAATTTCATAGCTTTTGGAGTATTTTGTAACATTGGTTAAGCATTAATTTTAACAGTTGTTTTTTTTCTAAAACTTGAGGCCTTTATGGAAAGTAGTTGTGATAATTACTCTGCAATGGAGCTTTTAACCTCAAGTACCGTGTAGTATGATTTACTCAATCTTCTTTACCATCTTATTTCTTCATCTCTTCTGTTCATTCTCATTTTTATAAATATCCCATCTATAATTACGATACTTACTAACTTCAAGAGGGGGCTTGGTGTTTCTAATAAGAAATTTATCGTGAAGTCCCCATACATAATGTATTTTGTTGGCCTTTTAGATCAACCACTGAAACTTTCAATAGTTCAGGATATTCGTACTTTACTGCTAACATATTAATGAATAAGCTTGATTATTTTTTGTGGAAGTTCGTTGTAACAAAATCATGTTTTAGTATCCATAGCATGGGCCAGGGTCAGGCAAGAATCTAATAGAATTGTTTTAATTATGCAGGGAAATACGGTTGCAGCAATGGGCTCATTCAAGGGACTAAAACAAGTTCGGAAGATTGTTGAAGATTGTATCCAAAATGTCTAGCATCCAATATATCATATCAAGGTTTCATTTGTAGTCTGAGGGGAGCTGAAGATTTTGTGAATGTTGAATTAATATGCACAAAGGCTAGCTTCCTAACTGTTTACAAACTCATATTTATCCACTTATTGATTTTGCAACAGATCCTTTTAATGAAGAGAGAGCTTGCAAAAAATCCCACGCTTGCAAATGAAAATTGGGACAGTTTCCTTTCAAAGTTTAAGAACTATGTGATTCAAGATTCTTTACTGTTTAGTTTTTTCTACTGCACTCATGTTTTTTTTAATGTCAAACTCTGTAATTATTTGTGTCTCCTGAACATGTGAATTCATCTTCATCTTCAGGAAGAACGTAAAGCAAAAGAAAGTAAAGAGCAAAGAGAAGAAACCATATACACCTTTCCCTCCTCAACAACCACCTAACAAGGTGAACTGGATATTATTATTTTACGATAGCGTTCACATCTTCAATCTTGTTTAGATATTTTTCTTTGGGTTTTTCACAATGTCTTTTATCATAGTGACTTTATTTATGCATGTACCAAGTGGTTTATATTCTACCATTAAATAATCATGTTATATTTTAGATTGATCTCCAACTAGAGAGTGGTGAATTTTTCTGGAGCAATGAAAAGAAGTCTGCTAAGAAGTGGCAAGAGAAACAGGAGAAGCAAGTTGAGAAAACAGTGGAAAACAAGAGAAAGAGAGAGGCTGCATTTGTTCCACCCAAGGTCAAACAAGACTGGTTTACCTTTCTTCATGTTTTTGGTTTTTAGTCGTACAAACATTTTCTATTTGTCTTACAGGAAGACTCCAATCATGTGCATTCCATGAAATCAAGGGATGATAAGATTGACGTAGCTGTGATGGCAATGGCTTTAAAGGTATTTAAATGATCCCATGTCTGAAACACTAAATAGTAAATATTTTTTGTTGGTATTCTAGTCTGTTTTCACTTTACAGAAATTCTTATATGGTTCTCATTAAAGCATGGTAATATCTTTAAGCACTCGTGTGCTTGTCCAGAAGTAAGGTTTTTTTTCCTCACGAGGCTGGGTATGGTCATGTTCATGAGCATTGGTGTGAATGTGAACATATGCCTGTCCAAGTAGGTGTCATTGTGCAGAGTTGCATAAGTGCTTGCATGTAAGTGGATTACATCCTTTGTGTGCATTCATGTGTGTGCGCCCTTATGTCATGTTTGGATGTTGGCGGCTAGTCTCCAAACAATTAAATCATTTTTTAAAAGTATGTTTTGTAAATATTTTTAGGCTGTACTCAGTAAGGGCTTTTCCTTTTTCTCAATATTTAGTGCAACAAGCCAAGAATTGGTTACGGAAATAGTTCAGTGTATCTAAATCAGTAGATGGATCGTTACAACCAAAAGTTCATCATGTTGTTTTTCATGTGATAATACATCTTTATTTCTTGTCTTATTTTCATTTTTCTCTCGCAGGAGAAGTCAAAAGATTTTGGCAAGCATGAAACTCACACCAACATTGTGGCTGAATCATACGTTGCGAAATCAGACAAACACACAAAGAAAAGGTCTTGGCATGTAACCTAAAAAGGAACTCCCTGTCTTATATGAATTAAGTATGTTGCTCCACTCCCATACGACTTTACGTGCCATCTTCCCTTCATTTCCCTACTGCGATGTTATCATGTAGCAATCCCGATCCATGTGGGATACTTCAACATTTTACTAATATTATCTCTAATGGCCATTTTTGTTTTTATATTCAGTTTCTTTCAAAGTGTTTGTTATATATTTTAATTTAATCAGACTGAATTTAAAGGATTATAAATGACGAATTCTGTGTACTTTTTTGTCAATTTTGTTTATATTAGTTGTGGTCGCTCGATTTCCCTTTTTCTTTTCTAACGTGAAGAATTTGCCTTTTCCGGTTTGAATACATGTAATTCTGGCCTTTTCTTTGTGTTAATTTCTTTTAATTTTCATAATGAAACGGAAAAAACATAATGTTTTAGAACTATAGGGAAGTAAGTCGGTCGTCGAACTTTACAAATTAATTAGATTATATATTATTTTAGAAAAATTTTACCACAAATTATGACATTTAACTAAAAGCACTGTGAACTAAATTAAGGTAATATCACTTATTTATAGGAAGGGGAGGTTGGTGGATGTAAGAGAGAGAAGTGGGCGAAAAGTCTACATTCCAAAGTTAACTAGAAAGTCTGTTGGAAAATTTTAGATTTTTAGTTGATTTATTGTATAAATCATTTGTGAAAATTTTTAGATCATGGGCTAGAGTTGGGTTTGGGCTTGGTGTTGTCACATAACTGACAAGTTGCGTACCATCACATTGCCTAAGGTAATATTTGATCTTCTTCTTGAAATGATGAGCCAATATTGCATCGTAATCATACTAAAACATCTATGAGAAAATAAATCTAATAGAAAGAACTAATCTTAGAAGCTCATGATTATTCATTTTATATGAGAATCTATTTTCAAATAAACAACCATACATAGGATAATAAAAGAAGATCAATGATGGACTTAAAAAAATCAAGCATAAAAAGAAAAGATATCTGAAGAAGAAAAAGATCTATATGTCACCAAGGAGAACTCAAAATGAAGAAAGAAGAAGATAATTGAAATCATCTTTGTAATTATTATGATGTAATTTTCTATTTTTCCTGTACTCCTAGAAAATATGTAATAATCTCTCAAACATCTCACAAATTTAAGAAAATAGGTATATCCATAAACCAAAGCAGAAAAACCTTCGAAAAATATCTAGTATAGGTCCAACGATCAATTCGACACACCATTGATTTTTAACATATTGAACCAGGAGATTTGGTTCAGCATACCAAATTTATTCAGCCGACCGAATTATTCAATCATTGCAGAATTAAGAGTAAAACCGATATAGCGAATAATTTCGATATACTGAAACAATTATAGTTTGTGAATGTTAGAGAGATGTTAAATATAAACTTCTGCCCATGTTTTTCTTTAAATAGGCTTCCATTTTTCACCTACGAGAATATCAATACTTTTAACACCATACCAAGACTTTAGAATTTCATTTCCATCTTTTAAGAGAGAGTTTCAAGTGTTTCTAAGTCCAAAATCTAACATTCTACTCTTATTCATTGAAAGGAACTTCCAACACATTTTCAACCATAATTATCCATCATTTAAGCAAAAAGGTTCACTTTCATCCATCAAACTTGCCAAGTATTTAGGAGAAGTCAAAAAAGTAAGTGTTTTATTTGATATTTCTTGAGTTCACTCTTCTCTAGTAGTAAGAAGAGTAATCTACGGTTTTTGCGAAGTCTTGACGAAGGTTCGTTAAAAAAGTATCACGACGGGATCTTAGCCCAAAACAAGATCTAAATAGGGAAACTCTCGAGAGTAGGCTAGGGAGGCTAAACTAGTATAAATTCCTTATGTATATCATTGTCTCTCATCCTCTTCTATGCTTGCTTTAATTTAATATTCAAATTCTTCATTTTATTCCATTTATTTGAATGTTACTTATGTTTGGCAAATAAGTGTTTAAATTCCATATTTTACTTTTAAATCACTATTCCCCCATTTAGTAGAGCTAATATCCCTACAATTTTATCAAAGTCTTGTTCATTTAGGTTTAAGATTTGACAATCTTATAAATATAACTTCATTTTCTTGTAATGTAGAAGGACAAAGTATTTATAAACCACCATTTTTTATGGGAATAACTATAATTATTGAAAATATTAGATGAATATTTACTTAAAATATATAAATCTTAACTTTATGAGACATTGTTATAAATGGATATACAGCTAGTAAAAAAAACTATAAAGAATGGAATGAAAAAGAGAAAGATCTAGCCACATTAGATACTAAGGGGTTAAACATTTTATTTTGTGCTATTAACTAATAACAATTTAATAAAATTTCAAATTGTAATACTTCTTGTAAGGCATAACATATTTTAGAAGTTATTCATAAAAGAACTAATTAAGTGAAAAAAATAAAGGTAAATATGTTAATTCATAAATATAAAGTACTTAAAATGAAATCCCATGAACCTATAGGAAGCATGCTTACTAGATTTAATAAAATCATTAATCTTTTAAAGTCACTTAGAAAAGAATTAGCATAAAGTGATTTAGTTAGAAAGATTCTAAGATCTCTAACTCCAGATTAGGGAAAGAAAATTACTACTATAAAAGAAGCAAAAGATCTTTCAACATATTCATTAAAAAACCTCATAAGAAATCTTACTTCTTATGAAGTACATACAAAAGAAAGATAGGAAACTTAAGGATATCCCAATAGAAAAGAGAATTACACTTAATGCCTTTATCGAATCAGATGATTCTGATGGTGAAGATTTTGCCATTATTACTCATAAGCTCGATAATTTTTTAAAAGAAAGAAGGAAAAAAAGAACATAAGAAAAAGAATACTTTCCAAGCCACTTAAGATGATAGTAACACTTTAATAGATGATAAAAGTTCATTCGATGGTGAAGTAGCTCACTTATGTTTTATGGCCATATCTTGTAAAATATCATATTTAGACGATATTGAAGATTTTTCGATTGATGAAGTACTTAATGAATTCAATGAGCATTATATGAAATATAGATCTTTAAATGGAAAATGCAAAAGTATAAATAGAAGCATTATTAATATATCTATTGAAAAGGAAAATATTTCACATGAAAATAATGAATTGAGAAATAAGAATAAGTCTCTTAAAATAGAAAATAATACCTTGAAGAATGAATTGAATAATATGAAAGAAAAAATTGAAAATTTGGAAAATAACCTTACATCATTGAAAATCAAAAGTGAAAGTTTGCTTAATGATGTTAGTAAATTTACAATTAATAAGAAAAATCTTAATCCAAGAAAGTATAAAAATGGAAATGTACATAAAAAAGACAATTTCCATATGAAAATGAATTTATTATAACTAAAAATGATGAAAAGTATGAATTTGTCATTAAGAGAGGAAAATGGATTCCTAAAAAGAATTATAATATAATTCCTAAGATTAACTTTTTTGAACCTAAAATGAAGTGGGTACCAAAGTCTCTACTTAATGTAGGTGCATGATTTCTCTAATGAGAAAAAGGAACATAGGATCATCACTTAATGACAAATATTAAAAATCCCTTTCCTATTGGAAAAGGTGTGTTTTAGTTGCTTTATGTTAAAAAAAATTCTATGTTACCTTTTTCATTAAAAATTTATTAATTTTGTGATAGAATATATCTCAAATTCAATTATTAGGGTTTATTAAAAATTTTCTTAAATTATGCCCTAATCTTTAGGTTACGGTCAATCGTAATTTTTCAGTCTTCCAAAATTTGTTTGAAAAATGGATTTTTTGTTTTTAAATTGGGTTCACACTTTAAATCAAGTTATCTTGATTCTTTAGTTGACTTATCATTTATATTTGCTTGTTATAAATTTTTTAAGAATTGTTGAAGATTTTTTTTGTTACACCCTCATTTTGCTTTTTTGATCTGCATAATGTTGCCCGTTTAATTAAATGTAAATCTTTATGATTAGAAGAAAAGGAATTCCACAGAAATCTACTTCTAATCTAATCAATTTCCTTCTCCACTTTAATAGGCAAATGTAGAACAGATAGGTAATAAGTAGGGATTGCGGATAAAACAGAATTTAATAAAGTCAACCTATCACCCAGGGATAAATGTTTTGCCTTCTAAAGGGACAACTTATTTGAGATCTTCTCCACTACTAGGGTCTAGTCTCTATAAGTGGCCCTTCTATAGTGTAAAGGTAATCCAATGTACATAAGTGGTAAGTCAGCAGCCCCACAGCCCAAAATATTGCAAGAGCTGGCAATTGAGTTCTGACTTATCCTTATTCCAGTGATTGAAGACTTATGGAAATTTATTTTTAATCTAGAATATGATTGAAAACAACATAAGATTCTTTTGATATTTATCATGTTCTCCTTACTATCCGATAAAAATAAGAGAGTATCATCAACATATTGTATGTTGACCACAGAAAGCCCCTATGTGGGAATTTTATACCAGAAATTAAGTTGTTAGCCAGTACCAGTTTCAACATACGATTTAAAATATGCGTAGCTACTATAAATAGCAAGAGGGATAATAAATCTCCCTGCCTTAATCCATTAGTTGTCCCAAAGAAACCTTTGGGAGAACCATTGACCAATATGGAGAATTTTGCAGTGCATATATACATTCTAACCCAGGATATCCATTTAGACCCAAATCCAAGTCCACTAAGGGAGTCCAACAAGAAATCCTAATTGACATTGTCAAAGGCCTTTTGAAAATCCAACTTTAGAATATATCCAGTAATGTTTGATGTTCTCATATAGTGCAGAGTCTCCTGTGCAATAAGAAAATAATCTCCAATTGATCTACCGACCAAGAAAGCATCTTGGGATTGATTAATTGCCATATTCAGCACAGGAGAGAGTCTTGTTGTTAAGGTTTTAGTGATGATCTTATATATATACTGTTCACTAGACTGCTTGGTCTAAAATCTTTGATAATGAGAGCACCATTCTTTTTGGGAATTAAAGCAATAAACGTTTGATTAAATGGTGCTTGAAATTCTAGGTCACTAGAGGAGTGGAGGTTCTGAAAAATGTTAAAAATATCTGATTTCAAAAGTTTCCAGAAATGGTGAAAAAAGACCAGTGGAAAGCCATCAGGATCTGGAGCTTTGTCTCTAGGTAAGTTAAAAACATTTTTCTTAATCTCCTCTTCAGTGAAAGGTACCTCTAATAATTCAGGATGGGGTATCTTGTGGAGGACTAAGCTGTCCCAGTTAATAGGAACCTTAATGCATTTTTTCTTGTTAAATTGCCTTAGAAAATGTTTTTCTATCTCTCTGCATATAGCCTTAGGAGAATGGATCAAGGTATTATTAATGGACAAGGAGGAAACGTTGTTAACCTTCCTAGGACATTTTACCATATTATGAAAGAAGTCTGTATTCAGATCTCCCTCTTTTAGTCATTGAATTTTAGACTTCTGCTTCCAATAAGATTCCTGATCCTTTAATAGTGTTATATGTTCTATTCTTAGTGTCTTTTTCTCTTCTCAAATCTCATCACTGAGTAAAGAGTCTTCGGCTAACCCATCAATGTATTGTATTTGTGATTCAATATACCTTAATCTACAATTTCTCTCTTCCCTTATTGAACCAACACATTAGAAGTGAAGTGTTACTAACATGTTTGTTGAATGGGAAAACAACTACATTCACAAAAAATTCTTACACAAACAAGAACTAAATAGACAAAGCTTATACCTTTTCATTCTCTACTTCCAAGAGATGATAGAAATAGTAGTCTTATACATTCATTCAATCTGAGTGCAAATTGATGTTACAAAGTAATCATACGTAGAGAAAAGTGCATATGTAGATGTCTATTGGATTGTTGACTGTAGACACATAAATTATATTAACTTTGAATCATTAGATTTTAATTTAACCTTCACGTTCTCTATTTTTTCATTTCCACTCTTCCTCACTCTCTCCCGACAACACCACCACCACCCTCCTCCTTGCGCTCACCTTCACTGAACAACACCGCTGCCTCCCATCTCCTCCTCCTGCTTACTCTTACTTGATGACATTGCTTCCTTCGCACTCTCATCCTCACCCGACGACACCGCAACTTCCAGTCTCCACCCTCCTCCTGTCATCATCGCTTGTTTCTCCTGCCATGTTCACCTGCTCCTCCTTTCCCACGTTGCACCGCCATCATTGCCTACTCCTACTGCTGCCTATGCTGTCGTCTCCACCTCCTCCCCTATGTAGCGCTATGCTCCTATCTTTGCCTGCTCCTCCTATCGCCTACGCTGTCGTTTCCGCTTCCTCCTCCTTTCCTGTGTATCACACTACGTTGTCGTCTCTACCTCTTTCTCTCTCATGTACCATACTGCGTTGTTGTCTCTACCTGCTCCTCTTACCACTTATGCCACCATCTCTATTTCCTCCTCCTCTCTGATTCTTAACCATTAAATACATCCAACGATTAAATTTAATCACCTACAAGATTCTTTCCTGTAGGTGCTTTACATGAAAAATACTCCCTTATATGTATATCTAGTATAGCTCACAATGTATATAGAATATAACCTTGAGTTGTTGTGTAACTACATGCATCTTGTTGTCAACTTGGAAGATATTGAAGTATTATCATAAATAATTTCAATTACTACCGGCAAATACTAAATGAGACGATCATTGTTTTGGCAAAACATGAAATAAAGCTAAGAAAACTGCACCAACATGAAGGCCACAACCAACAACGTCGTAAGTGTACCTAATCGAAAGAATTTCACAATTGCAAACTCTTAATAATTTATCTATCAACAAAGAATTGGGGTGCATAAGCACAAAAATTGGCATATTGATGTGAAAATGGGTGTGTATCTCCTCATTTTTTCTTAGGCTTCTCAATGAGTTAGGATTTTGGACTGTCTATTGTATATACCATAATAGTAAATGTGAATACAATGCTCATTTAACCATGAGATGTTTTTTGTAAACGGTAATCTATATATTGATCTGAAATTCAATCACACCAAGTTCAAACCACAACAAAATATAGTTCATCACCATAGTACAGTCTTGGTGGAACAAAAATTCCGACAACAAAAAGAAGAATAGCATCAGGCTAAAAGTGGGTAATCAAAATGTATCTAAATGAAATGTTCGATTAATAAAACATTAATCATGAGATGGAACTTCATCCTCAGAATTCTGAAGAGGTTGGTTGGGATCCACAGGCCTATTAAGTCGCGGAGCATGAGTTGCGTGCTCCATTGCCCGTTCGTTATTCAAAGCTAATATTGCACAAAGAGCCTCCTCTTTTTCAAAGCCTGTACCCATGTATTTAACCACTACAAGAAATCGACGTTTAGCGAGGACAATATTCCTCGCAACGTCCTCGCGACGTTCTCGCAATGTCCTCGTTAAATAGTTTAACGAGGACATTGCGAGGAATAAGTATCCTCGTAGCTACGTAACTCGTTAAATCAATATTGCGAGGATTTATCCTCGTAATGTGCTCATTTAGATTGAGTGAGGACATTACGAGGAAATATGTCCTCGTAATGTCCTCGCCTTATCCTCGTAACTCCTCGCCAAATCTTCGGTAAGTGCTCGCTAAATATAATGCGATTGTATGGTTGTTCCAGTTTTAGTGAGGACATGTCCTCGTAACTCCTCGCCAAATCCTCGGTAAGTGCTCGCTAAATATAATGCGATTGTATGGTCGTTCCAGTTTTAGCGAGGACATGTCCTCGCAAATTGTTCGCTAAGTGCTCGCCAGTCATCATTATCTTTGCGAGGAAATGTCCTCGCTATGTCCTCGCTAATACTGGGCAGTAAAAAAAAAAAATTAAAAATTTCATTGAAATACCTATTACAATGACATTCAAATACCTGTTATAATGGCATTCAAATACATTCACCACATATACAGATTTCATAAAAAAAAAATTCCATTCCATTATACATCATAAGATTTCACATTCAAAGTTTTTATAAAAAAGTAGCTAATACAACACTGAAATATTTTAATACAAGTGGATAAATATAATACAGTAGCTAATACAAAACAATATATTGCATATCACTTTCTTCGGGAACCAACTTGCTTTCCTTTACCTTTTGAGTGACGACGACGTCTATACACCTCGAAATCATCCTCATCATCACTTGCCAAA
>JAMKQA010043567.1:0-13610 GCA_024699735.1 Posidonia australis | reverse complement strand
CTATAGGTGTCTATTTATAGGGATTTCTCAAGGGTAACTCATGGAATGCAAGGGGCCTCGTAGACGAAAAGCCTGGAAGATTCCATGGCATATTCGTTGCTAGAGGTAACAGCCATGGGAGGTGGAAAGCCAGCAGCCCGCAGCCTTCAAAATGGCTAGGCGCCTAGGATGTGTGTTGGGTATGTGCGCCTGCTAGGTGTGCTAGGTAAATGTGCTTGCTAGGTGTGCTAGCTAAGTGTGCTAGGTAAGTGTGCTAGCTAGGTGTGCCAGGTAAGTGTGCTAGGTAAGTGTACTTGCTAGGTGCTCTCTCCTACCTATCTGGAGTTCTAGTTGGACTACGGGCTTGCTATGGGTTTAGGGTTGGTTCAAGGGTTAGCCACATCCAAAGCAACAACTGGAAAGCTATCAATGAGTCACCTCAAAATCGGGGTGTCTACAACAGCTGATGATGCCTCAGAGTGTCCAAAACTGCCCTCAGGTGCAAGGCATGAGTCTCAACATCAGGAGAGTAGACCAGTATGTCATCAACAAAAATCACTACAAACTGGTCTAGAAAAGGGCTAAAATTTTTGTTCATCAGATCCATAAACATAGCCAATGCATTGGTCAAGCTGAAAGACATGACCGTGAACTCGTAATGTTTGTACCACGTCCGTAAAGTAGCCTTCTAAATATCTGAGTCTTGTATCCTCAACTAGTGATACCCTGACCTTAGATCAATCTTTGAGAACATGGATGTAGACTGCAATTGGTCGAACAGGTCATCAATGCGGGGCAAGGGATACATGTTCTTCACCGTGATCTGGTTCAGCATCCGATAATCTATACACAGCCGGAGTGAACCATCCTTCTTGCAGACGAACAAGACAAGCACCACGGAGACACACTCGGCCTAATAAACTCCTTATTCAGCAACTCCTACAATTGAGTCTTGAGCTCTCGCAACTCTACTGGCGTTATGCGATAGGGAGGCATGGACATAACACTAGAACCAGGAATCAGATCAATCGAGAGCTCAACTTCCCTATAAGGTGGCATACTAGGCAAATCGTTAGGGAAAACATCAGGATATTCACACACCACAGAGATGTTGTGAACACCCAACTCAGGAGAAGTGGAGGTAACTATACTTGCTAGATACCCCATGCAACCCTCGACCAAAGACTTTTAAGCCTTCATAGCTGAAATGACAAGCTTAGGCTCACCCTGACACCCACCTTGCACAAAGAAAGACTCATCCTCAGGAGACCTAAAATAAACTCTCCTCCGAACACAGTTGATCAAAGCGGACTGTTGTAAAAGATTCAGAGATAAAGGAGAAAGAACTCCCTGTCAAGTCCTACATGTCCATCACGATCAGGCTAGCATCGAATTCTCTGCCGTTCAGTGTCAAGTCAACAGACCGTAGATACCTCCACACCAAGCTATGCTCCCCCAGCAGTGTTACCACGCTGAGATGAAAGGTCTACCTAGTCGGTTTCTCTCCCAACTCCGTCGCGAAAGACTCAGAGATAAAGGAGAAAAAACTCCCTTAGTCAAACAACACTTTTGCCATCTGACCAGCCACAATAAAAGAACCTAATGGCCAAACAAAACAACACCATCACATCAATACAATCAGGCAGATGCCCAGATTACAATGATCACAGAGGGTTACAGAACCAACTAATTATTCTTACCCTCAACAACATCTCCCGAAGACCCAACGCCTGGAGCTGCAATGGTGAACACCCGTCCCCTTGTCGGCTGCTGTGGTGCGCTTCTTGCCTTCTTCGGCAATTCCAGACAGGATCTCTGAACATGTCCTGCCTTCTCTCAATTATAGCACACCACTGGGTTGGAGTTTGCCGAGGATATGGACAAAATGTAGCAATGTGGCCCACCTGACCACAGTTGAAGCATTGGTTCCCACTGGGAGCACTGGACCCTATCTGACTAAGGCCAACTCCACTACTCCCAACAAAACTCCGCCGGCCTGCAGAGGAAACACGAGACCTCCCCTTCTACTTCTTCTCAAGGCTACCTGAACTACTAGTACTAGGAGGACCGTAGAAGGAGAACTGGGAAGTAAAAGAAGACTTACCCTTCCCTTTGGGATGACTCTCCAGATATTTCTGATGCTCCACTTCGAAGCGATAAGCCATCCCAACCATGTCCTCCACAGTTTGACATCGACAACCCATTACCTTCACCCGTAGCCCTGGGTTCAAGCCGTCCAGAAACCTCTACGTTTGCTCCTCCTCAGACTCATAGGTAGGAGTAAAACATTCCAGTCGGGCCAACCCAATCTCGTACTTGAACACCGACATCATGCCCTACTCCAGACTCCAGAAATCTCGGCGAAGCTGTTCCTTCATATGAGCTGGGAAATACTCGTTATAAAAGGCCGCATTGAAATCCTTCCACTGGATGCTAACAGTGACTGAGTCCGGGAACTTCAACCGCCTCACAGTCTTCCACCACCTATCTGCCTCACCATTGAGTAGATAAGTTGCCAACTGCACCCAATGCTCCTCTAGGCACGTCATGCCCCCCAGCATCTTCACCACCTTCTCCAGCTAGGCCTTGCCTTCCTCAGCACTGACCTTGCCCTTGAATGACGGTGAACAGAGCTTCGTGAACTGGTTTAGCCACGGGTCACCCGACAGCTCACTAGCACTACTCTTGCTGAACGCGTGGGAGATTCCATGTGCCAAGCTCCTTAATTCGGCACGAACCGCCTTCCATTCACTTACATCCTCTCAGGGCTTGAATTCCTCAATAGGGGCCTTGCCCTTACGCCCACGAGGAGGCATACTACAAGGAGAGAGGCGAAACACCTACACAGACAAAGCAACAACCAAAAAACCATGTAGAAAACAAGGTGCAGATTCTACCATGCATACAAAACCTATGAAGTCTCTAAACCGAACACCATAGGCTAGCACCAGCCTAGTAAACCTGAGCTCTAATACCAGATTTGTCACGCCCTAAATTTCCCATAACAATTTAAAACAAATTAAATTATAGAAAATTAAAAGCTAAACAGAGAATATCAACTACCAGGAACCTGCGTGTGCGGCTATGAGACTCTAGATTATATGCATTATGCTAAACCCTCTGCATGTCTGCACCTACAACCCAAAAACACGAGGAAAGCGTGAGTGACAAAAGTCACCCAGCACGCACCCCACAAAACGGTGGAAAACAAAATTATATTAATTTTCCTTTTAAATTCATTTCGCAAATCATTTTCTCTGAAATCCCACAAACCAGGCCCACATCGGCCAAAATAACAACCGAAGCTCTATCAACCCAAAACCACGAGCAAGGCCCTCAATGGCCAAAACCACATATAGTGAGTCGAGAACTCCGACGCTAGGCAACCAACTCTGGCCACAAGCAATCCACCAAAGAGCCACTACGGTGTCTACACTGCCATGGTGAAGCCACCCTATGTAGGGGCGATCACCATCCCGCAATTCTTCTACCTAAAGAACCCTCACAAATCCAACCCTTCCGTGGAAAGGCAGTCCTGTTTCTCAGGACACTATCAGCTACATGACATGTGTCCCACCTGCACTGGCCACCACAGGGTACACCTCCTCACGGTGTCCTCCATACAGTGCTCAGGAGTGAGTGTCATATCTCCACACCCGACGACACCCGAGCCTTAGTGTTCATAGCGACAGCAGGAGTATCATACCTCCCCGTTATGCCACAAGACACCTCAACCCGCGAATCACAACCCTAGCCTTGAGACGACAGTCAGGGAGTTTCATACCTCCAGGACCCAACGTCCCTCAGCCTCAGGTATCTAGGCCCCCAACCTCGACCAGGGAGACGTGCCTGACCACCCAAGAATGTCGTCACATTCCTTGGTCCCAATGACATGGTCTCACAGTGTCTCGGCCCGCACACAGAAAATCAGGAAAATTGTTTTCCAAAATGGGTCATCCATCTCTTTGAAACCATTTTCAAAACCATTTTATATATTTGAAAACTCTTTCAAAACCTCGGCAAAACAGCACATTAGGTGTCCTAGGGGACCACCACTGATAGCCCACAATCCCATCTCAAAAGGATAATACAAACCAATCCGGAAAACCCTCAAAATCGTATTTTTATAAAAATCTCTGAGCCTTGATTCCGCATGCCGAAAAACGAGTTCAGTATGCCGAATTTTCCTAGTTGGGTCGACCGGAGAGATTTGAAAGATCGAATTTCGAATCGACCGGAAGACCAAAATTGACAGAAAGATCGGCATGCTGAAAGGATTAGGTATACCGAAAATTACTGATTCGGTATGCCATTTCTAATTTGATATGCCGAATTCTATGATTATAGGAAACGACCCAAAACCAAACGTCCGAAATTGCCCAAAGTTTTACACCCGTGGACCAGTCATATTGAAAATAGAGGTAAGCATTTAAGAGGAATACACTTGAATTGTCTAACTCACCTCCTAAATTGTTGGGAGAGCAATTGTTTAGTTGATTGTCAAAGTTTGAGCAAATCATTTTTGAACATGGTGTTGGTCTATTAACTTTACAGGAATTTGGAAATACTCACAATTGGACAAAGATCAGCATATTCTAGGAGTTACTATATTGGTTGAAGCCCTCAATTCGTCATAGCGTAGACATCATGCATATCAAAAAGAATGTGTTTAATAACATAATTTACACGGTAATGAATGACAAGGAGAAGACAAAGGACATAGAAAATATACATAGAGATTTAAAGTTACTTTCTAGTCATAAGGACTTGCACCTAATAAAGCATATCATTGAAAAGACTAAAATGGCCAAGAGAAAGTATACATTCAATAATAATCAAATAAAGGGAGCGTGTGAATAGGTTAGCAACTTGAAATTTCTATGTGGGGATGCATCAAACATATCAAAACTTATGGATATCAAGAAATACACTTTCAAGGAAATGAAAAGTCATAATTGTCATATGTTCATGAGAGACTGCTTCCCTTTGTTTTTAAAGATTTGTTGGCCAAGCTCATTGTAAACGTGCTTATAAATCTAAGTAAATTCTTCAAATCCATTTGTTCTTCCATATTGTCTATAAAGGATATAAAGACTTTAAAAGGACATATTGTTCTCATATTGTGGAATCTTAAAAGGATATTTCCACCATATTTTTTGACTCTATGGAACACTTGATAATTCTCTTGCCTTACGAAGCTAAACTGGGTTAACTAGTGCAATATTGATGGATGTAACTTTTCGAGAGGTATATGTTATTCTGAAGAAATTGGGTTTTTTTTCATTTTTTATTATTAAAATAAATTTTAATTTATCCACATTCTTATTAGGTACATGTTTTCCTTGAAACAAAAAGTTCGAAATAAAAATAAAATGGAATGTTCAATAAGTGTTCAATATATTTACGAAGAGGTTACCACATTTTGTTCTAGATATTTCTCACCAGAGGTTGAAATGATGTATAATCAAGTACAAAGGAATGATGATTTGAGTGTTGAGGAACAAAACGATATACTTTCTGTCTTTTATTCTAATACTCGTCCATTTGGAAAAATCGAAGAACGTTTGTTAACCTGAAATGAGAAAATTACCGCAAAGCTATATGTTCTCGACAGTTGCAATGAAGTCTCATCCTTTATCGAGTATTTATCGCTATCTTTTTCGATATGTACATTTAATGAATTTAAATATAGTATTATCTCACTATGGTTTAAATTTACAATTGCAGACAATTCAAAGAACAATTAATGATCGACCATATTATTCTAAAAGATAATGATATCTTAGACTTATTTAGGAAGACATTTTCTGAGTAGTTTAAAAATCATGTAAACTAACTTGATTATAGCCTCAGTAAAAGCTTCTAAGGACTTTGCTTATGGTCCTATTTTTCAAGAACATTGTACGGAATTTGCATTGTTAATGAGTACTGATTTCACATACAAGAATACGGTGGGAGATTAACTACTCAAAATTTAAGAGTCATGGTTAAAAGATTACGTTATGGAGAAGACCATATGAACTATTATAATATCTTAAAAGAGATCCTCGAGTTAGAATACTTCGGTGCAAAGAAAGTGATATTGTTTCTCTTTGATTAGTATAATTCTAATGAAGGAGTCGTACACGACTTTAAACATGATATTGTAGACGTTATACCAACTAAATACTTGAGGAGATTTGAGTTATTTGTGTTAGCTTCACAAGTCTATTAAGTCAATTATGTCCCTCAAGTTTTGAAAAGGAGGAAGAAATATGATTATTTTAGTGTGATGAAAATCAAAGCACATACCTATATTATTGTGGTCGACGAAACTTCAAATAACGAGTTTGAAAACTTATACCAATTTAACTACAAGCTTCCACAACCAATAGTTGTAGATAGTGTTCTTGATCAAGTCTTTACAATTCTACTTAATTTGATGTTGTGAGAAGTTGACGATGAAGAAAGAACATTAGTAGAAAGATGAAGGTGAAGATGATGAATAAAATGAACGAAAGGAGAATATTGACTATAATAACGAAGACTATAACATTTTCTTATCAAGAAGACTAATAGAATAAGAGGAAAGTTTTGACTTGAAATAACTACGTTGAGGATAATAAGTTTTGTTTGTTATTTATACTATATAAAAATAGGTGTTAACAAAAATAACATTATGTACGACAATGAGATGTAACCTAAGCAATGTAACAATATACCTCTAAAAAATGTAATATAAAGGGGAACACCTCAGGGGCGGATACAAGTGGGGGCCAGTGGGGGTCCCCACTGGACTTAAGAAAAATTTCGTTATATTATGTATATGAGTTTGTAAATTGCCCCCATCAAATGTTGAAAACGCCGGTTGCGCTTTCTCCTTCCCTCCCACGCGAAACTCTTCGTCTTCTCTTCTACCCAAAAACTAAGAATCGGTGCCGTCCTCTCCTCTCATCCTCATCCCCGAAGCACCAAGCACGAGATAGGAGTCCGCTGCACTCGTTAGGTCGCCATCGGAATTCGGAGCACGAGTCCGTTGCACTAGCCAGGTTGCCAGCCGACTGCCGATGACCGCACGTCCAGACTGCACCGAGCACCGAGCACGACTGGCGACTGCACGGGTTTGCTTCCCAGCACGAGTCCGCTGCACCAGCTAGGCTGCCAACCAACTGCTTCCCACCAGACGTCCAGACTGCACCGAGCACCGAGCACGACTGGCATTGCACCCAGCTCCCACCAGCCCGCCAGGAGCCAGCCCGCCATCGGAGCACGAGACAGGAGTCCACTGCACCTTCCAAGCCGTCAGCCCGCCACTGGAGTTCGAAGCACGAGTCGTCGAGTCCACAGTCCCCAGCACCCGCCACTCCGCCAGGCTTGCCTAATAGCCACCTGCACCCTCTTCCCATCCTCCGCCGTGCGCCTTCTTTCTAATTGTAATTTTTTCCTTTTTATTGGAGCTTTTTTGAAATAGTATTTTTAAAAAATATATGTTGATAGTTTTTAAAGTTGACATATTTTTTAATTATAATCATGGTATCTTGATTTTATTTTCATCTATTTTGATTTTATTTTTTATAACCTCCACACAAAAAAATTCCTAACTCCGCCATTGAAACACCTCCCACAAAAACAATGTTATGTACGTCAACGGGAAGAAGAGCTGGACTTCCAGACCTCCCAACACAAAGGATATTCCTGATGCATAAATCCTTCGTCCACTTTCTCCATGATGGACAGACAACCAGCTGACTCCCATGCCATGCAAGGAAAGCGCAGATAGCGAAAGATAGGCCGAGAATGTAAATACATTCATCGTAAATGCACGACACCTTTCTGCAATGAAATGACCCTAGTTTCTTGCAAAAATTGGCCTGACTGACGGACATATACCAAGATTCCAGTAGCTAGTTGCACATGATATGACAAAAGCTGGAAGCGTGACCGTGAATCCTATTGTCTGCTGTCTATTATTAAGGTAATTATATAATAATGTGTTGTTGTGGTATATTTGGCGAAAAAGACTGAGAATCTTACTTCAGAGCTCTGATTATGCCCTGACCTATGGCAGTTTTAAAGTTCAAAAAATGATCGACGTAAATATGATAGGAACAAGGATCAAAATGGCATTGGATGTGGGAGTTTTGAACCAAGAACTAATTCAGATACTCTGGCTTTAGCAGTACTAAATTGAACTCATCTTTTATATTTGGAAATAATGTTAAACTATTCTAGATTAGAATCCCTTAGTTTAGACTTGGCAATGCTTATTAATTGAAAGATTTGTCACATCAACTATAAAAAGTAATTTTAAAACACCTAATGATATTAAATCATTGCGTTAGTACATTCCATTAGAACATTTACTGCAGAATTCAAGGAGTCAAGTGCAGAGATTGAGTCAGACTTTGATTACCAGGCTTGAGAGCTGAGATGTCAAGCTTAGGAGTCAATTCTCAATAGTCATATTCCATGGTCTTGTTTTTGTCACGACATAGGAGTTGATTTTTTGAAAACCACATAACCTACACCAACAAGAACACTCATTGTCTTGGGAGTAGTTTTGTTTAAAGTTTATAACCTACTCTGTCATCTAATTTAAGTGTTTATAAAATAGAAGTGTAAGATTAAGAAATGATATTTTTATTTTTATATGAATATTTTGATGTATCGTTTACCGTGTCACGATTGATCTTGACTCAATTTTTAGCTACACATTTTTTTTTATCTAAGTTAATCACATTAATCTTAAACTAAATCTAACAAAGAACAATATAAACTTAAACACTAATAACTAAAATAAATTTAACTACTTATATATCCTAATCCCTTGATGTGTGGTCGACCAGCTCTAATTCCTTGTGTACTAGTCAACTCTTAGTCCTATCTTGTACCTATGAAAATATTAAACAAGTATACGTGAATGACCACTGAAAGGTCATCTAATACACACCCACACTATACTAACATTACCCTAGGCAGTGTAGTGAGGCAGAGGAGTACTACTCTATGATTGAAATCTTGGACGGATCCACTTTCGGTGAACAAAAAATCCTACAAAAATCCTCAAACCAAGCATTTTAAGTCTACTTTCATTTGAGATAAATTTCATCAAAAACTATCAAGTGTTGCTTGAGATATTAAAATCACAAGTCAAGAAACTCATTTGAGTACATTGTATCATTTTTCACAAAAATCCAATCAAATCAACTAAAAATCCATAGAAAATTCATGGAATCAATCACAATATTTGAATCTAAGCCACCTTAATCATCTCCATGAATTTAAACAAATTTTTGCATCATTTGTCAAAGATTTAACTTAAATAGAGAAAGGAGGATTGGAGGGGAACGTGTACCAAGCATGGATTCCGACGATCCCTCGTCTTCTTCGACGAGCTCCCCACCTCCTTCGGCGGCCATGGCTCCCATCTCTCTCGCTCTCTCTCTAGGAAGGTAGCGACGATGGCAGAAGATTGACGGCAGCCTTCCCCCTCCTTTCCTCTTCTCCGTTCCTTCTTCCTCTCTTCCTTCTCCGCTCTTCTTTCTTTCTTCCTTCCTTTTTCCAATGCAGGAGAGCCTCCGCCATGCACCTATGTCGTCTTCCCCTTCATAGTCATTATTTTATTGAACTTTTCGTGTTAATTTTGTGCAAATACTCCTAAGGAAGGAGGAAATGCTACAGACAACCATTATTTATGAAATAACACATGAATTGAGGTCTCAATGGTACTATGGCATCCTGCATTACTTCATCTTCAACCCCATATATCCATAGGTCACCACATACCATAGTCAGCAACCTTCAAAAAAAAAAATAACTTAATCATTAATTAATTATTATTAATCATGATTAAGTAGAAAGATTAAAGTTTGGTATGTTACATTAGATGATCAAATTTAATAGAGATAGTTGATGTTCAAGTGGATCTGATGATGTGGTTCATTAGAAGATCGAGAGACTGATCCTACTACTTCTACGAAAGCTGAGTTGATTGAATACATGTGCTCATAGAGTATGTCATTACCTTGAGTAGGGTGAGCACCTCCAATTACTTCGATTCTTGCTTTTATTGCCCTATCGTATGATTAGGCATAGTACTACTTCCACATAGTAGTGTTGAACATTAGGTCCAACCTGAATTATTTTCTCTTTCCTCCAGTTGTAGATAATTAATATAATGAAATTATAGTTTTTATCTCTTGATATTAACTATACATATTGACATGTGTAATTTTAATGAAAATTAACAAGAACAACAATAGTAAGGAAGGCATGCTCAAGTTTCTCAAGAAGTTAGACCTATTTTAAAGCTAATGTCAGATGGGTAACTGGTTTTTCTTTTTAATTTGCTATTAGCTAATATGTTAGCTATTTTCTATACTTAACTTGATTTTAATACAGTTCCTTCAAGAAGAATAACAGGATTCCGTTCGAGATCACAAAAATATTTAGATCTTATGAATTAATCATCAAGTATTAATGGACACATTTGCATCCAAATGAGAGGAAAAGAATGTTTAATATCCTATTAGTAATAAATAATACTTAGACTTATCTTTAGTGTAAACAATCAATATATAAAATTAACAATCATGTTAAATTTATATAAAGTAAGTTTACTCTTTCACTTGGGTATATCAAGGAAAGTTATCGTGCTCTTCTTACAGAATTAATTAAGAAAATGATGAATGATATATACTATAACGCAAGGATAAATACATTGACAAAATGCTCTAAACCTGATGATGATTATTAGACAGTTAAGGCATTTCTTCCACCTTGGTATATAGAGAAGAGGTGATTGATGTTTATATTAAATTGGAGATGTGTTTATCATCTTTTTGCTAGGAATGTAGAGTTCCAAAGAAGGTTTACAGTGGGGAAGATAAATCGCGGAAAGTAAGAAATTCGCTTTACAAGTAAATCAAAAAGTCACAACAACCACCATGCTCAATTGGCAATGAGAATAGTGCATATTTTAAATAAAATTGTAAATAAGATGTCCTTTAAATTAATAACATAGATTTCAATTGCTACAAATCACTCAACCATGTAGAGAACCTACAATGGCAGAATGATGGATTGCAATCCACACTAGGGGGGCAATAGGTGTAGTCAACTCCTATTGCAAAGAATATACTTGTAAGTAATTATCAAAGAATTAAATTTTCTTTAATAATATACACTTCTATTTTATCATCTTTAACTAACTTCTTGTATGTATTTTTATAGAATAGGTACATTGAACTGTACCGAGAAAAATATAGGGAGGATAATCTTAGTGAACACCCAGCATTTGAAATGAAAATTTAGAAGTAAGTTTTGAAGAAAAGGAATATAGATAGTTTGTCAATAAAATAAGGTCTTCATCTATACTACTTAGAAGAATCTACTATTGATTCTTCTGCTACTTCTACCACATATTTTGGATGCTCGACTCAAGCTTCTACTCCTTTTGATCGAAATTTTTTTGTTCCCAATTATCAAATATGGCAACTACAATACATTCAAAAATGTTATACAACAACTTCAGAAAATTGAGATCTTATGCATGGCGAATAGCCGTCGGAAACCCTACGGCTGCCGCTCCTCCAAAAGCCTCCCCCAAAACCTCCGCTCGCGCGAGCTACTCAGGAAAGCCACCGATTTCGACTGGGCGGCGTTCAAAGCTAGTCTCATGGAGGAAGAACCATCTCCGATCTTGCTGCCTGTCAAGGCACACCGTCGATTGGTAAAATCTAGAACTTGTTGTGCCTTGATGGCCTCTGATCAGGGGTGTCGGGTGAGGAAAGACCTCTCTTCCTCCTCAGATCTGGGATCTGACCCTAGTCATCTGAGAAACTTTTTCCCTTCTCTTCCCTGCACTCTTAGGGTTAGATCCATCTCGGACGACCTCCGATCGTCCGGATCTGGCTTCTTGTCTGTTAAATATGGGAATGTTTCATTTTTGAGATTTTATTCTGGGCATATCGTTGATATTATTGTGGATTGCTTATGCTTTAGCAAGTTTTTATCTCCGAACTGGCTGGATATGTTGGTTTCTTGTTCTTTAAGTTCAGATTTTATCTCTGCTTATGTTATGGTGATTTATGAATATATTTCCTCCTCAGTAGCTGGAGCATATATTTTATCTGTTCTCGATCGAACACTTACAGCACCTTGGTCTGTTTCTGGGGATGTTTCTCGCTCCCATGGTGGTGTTTGATCAGAACCCTCATCTTATGTTAGTTTAGACCCCCTTTTTTCCTCTACTGTTCCGGCGAAAATTCTCCCGCCGGTGGGTCGTCGGAGCGAGTTTTCTCGCTTCTGTCGGTGCAAGACCGATAAGTCAGGTCTCTCTGACTTGTCAGCCCGCCCTGCAGTTTCGAGCTCTGTGTGGAGCTATTCTCGGTATCTTCCCCCTAATTTAATTGAGGTCATTAATTTAAATCGGCTTAACAATCTGGGGATTAATTCTAATACCTGCATTAACTTCGTTAATAATTCTGATTTATCTGTTCCCGCTGATTCGGTGGGGCCCCCTTCTCTCTGCGTGACAGACGATGTGCCTGTCATGCCAGTTACATGCTCTCCTTCTTTCTTTTCTGGTTTTAATGTTGAGGTGGCCTCGCCGTCTGCGAGCGTAAATTTTCCTCTTCCCTAGAAAATTTTAATTCTACGTCGCTTCGGGTGTCAGAAATCTCTGATGCAGAGATTTTCTCTGACCAAAGTTACTCTGAGGTTGGAAAATATTGTTGTGGCTTGCGCTTTGCCGCTTTACTTTCTCCTTCTCCTCCTGAGAAAACGCTTAGAAGCTCCGTTGCTTCAGAGCTTTCTGTTGATATCCCAGAGTGGACGTTGGTGGAGAAGAAGAGAAAAGCCCCCTCTCCTCTGGTACGCTTCTGCCGCGATAACAGTCGTTGTTTTAAATGTGGATTGCATGGTCATTTTAAAAATAAATGTAAATTCTGTGGTTCATGTTATAGATGTAAGTCCCCTACTCATTCAGTGGCGATCTATAACTTTTTTCAGGAACACAGTCTTCATCCCCCTCCCATGGCTGGATTTTCTCCTCAAAATCCTACTGTAATACCCCAGTCAGATGCTACCTGTGATCTTATGTTACACTATTCTTACTGTGCTATTGTCACTGATCACTCTTCCCTCCTAACTAGGGATACCCTTTCGCAGCACATTTTAAATAACTGGCCTATCCAAGTTAATGTAGAGATTAGTGACTTTTCTCTTGGGAAGTTCTTACTGAAATTTTCTTCTGTTAAAATAAAAAATGAAACCCTTAGTCGTTTTGGATCCTCCCTCCAGTCTCTTTCTGCTTCCTTTATTCACTGGACGCCCAGTTCTAATGCGGTTCTCTCCTTGAAGGAGGAGGGGATCTGGATCCGGATGGAAGGGATCCCACACCATTTATGGTGTATAGAGGTCTTTCATAGAATGCTTTCAGACTTTGCTGAACTGCTAGAAGTTGATCTTTCAATGGATAGGGTGAAATCCTTGGGTTTTGCTAGGGTTAGGATCAAAATACTTCCCGGCAAGGATATCCCTGACATTAGGTTCTTTGCTTATGGGAAAACTGTATACCCTATTAAATTCAGGCATAGCTGGGACATCTGTTCCTCTTGGGGCCCCCCCACCCAGAATACCTTCCCTGCATG